>JAJHUR010103655.1:0-11814 GCA_027495735.1 Lutjanus campechanus
AGAGACAGGGTGTGTGTGTGTGTGTGTGTGTGTGTGTGTGTGTGTGTGTGTGTGTGTGTGTGTGTGTGTGTGTGTGTGTGTGTGTGTGTGTTCTTACTTTCTCAGAACCTAAAACTTGTGGGCAGAAACTCAATAACAATAACAAGATAGGAATCAAATTCAACAACATTTAGATTCCTGTGCCGGAAAATGAGGCCTTGTGTAAGCAGAGCGTGGATGAGGTCTGACGAGGCTGATGATGATTCTTGAGGTTCTGAAAGCTGCGGGGTGGCGTACGGAGAGGACAGGGTTGACATTTTCCTTTTTCTGGATCGTCTCTGGAAACAAACAAACTGAGGCCGAGTCACAGGAGAAGTTTGACGCCTTTATTGTGTTTGTAAATGTCTCAAAACAGACGACCTGCAAAACAAATCTACCAACATGTATAAATAAAGTGACCTGAAGCTGAAACTGACATCATCTGTAGAAAAATCTTAAAGGGATAGTTCACGCAAAAATGAAAACTCAGTCATTATCTTCTCACCCTCATGCCGATTGAAGGCCAGGTTTAGTTTTTTTTAGTCCACAAAACATGCAAACTGTGTTGCAGAATCTCACAAACAATGGAAGTGAATGGTGATCAGTTTTCAAGCGTAAAATCGTGTATCATGTAATCTGAAAAATTTTGAAAAATGTTATTTACACCATGTTTTTAGCCTGAATCTTCACTGTAGATCTTTAGCTTGGAGCCACGTTCACATGCACACTGTCTGAACTGTGTGTGCGTGTGTGTGTGTGTGTGTGAGATTCTGCAGCTCTGTTTCCCTGTGAAACTCCAGCAGTGTTTGGCCTGAGGGTGAGTAAACAAAGACTGAGTTTTCATTTTCGGGTGAACTATCCCTTTAAATAAATACGTCACGGTAACATGGGCAGAAAAATAGATTTAAACGTATTATAGCAGGAAAGTTTGTTGATTTTTGGAGGCCCCAGTGGACAAAAGCGGTACTGTTTCCACCCTAACAACCAATTTTTAACCAACTAAAAACTCCCTGAAGGGACTTTAAAAAAGTAAAGTGTGTGTGTGTGTGTGTGTGTGTAACAAAGGTTCTAGAAGAGAAAGAAAAAAATGGATGGTTTTGTATTTTCATGCTGTTTAAAGGGGAACTCCACCAACTTTTACCCGTCAGCGTCAGTTTGCAGGTGTTGGAGAGCACTTCTGCTTATGTCAAAGCCTTTTTGTGCCTGGCAGATATCGGAGATATGCCAGCATTAATATTTCACACCAACATGAATGCTGATTGTAAATACCTCTATTGTGTTCTACTGGCTTTTACTTACTTACTTTATTTACTTTTACTACATCATTTATCAGTTCAATTTGTCTATGAACAGATCAAAACATTTGACCAATTACAGAGTAAATGTAAGTTTATTGAATTTTGCATCCACCTGAAACATTGAATAACATTTGTGTAAAATGAATAATTGGCACCCTTTGCAGACTTAAAGTATCTCAGACTAAATTTAATTTATCCAGTTATAAAATGCATAATTTAAAAATAATTCAGAAATGATAAGTGAATTATCAGTGAGTATTGCCCTACTGAACGTTTGTTCCTCTTGAGTGTTTCTATTTTGCCTTTTTCTGATTTTATTACCTTTTTTTCTTCCCATCTGAGGGATGAGGGGGTGGGAGGGGTGTCACTGTTTTTAGTTACAGTATGTATTTATTTTAGGCACCTGTCTTCACACTGCTCTTGATTAAATTTTTGATTTTTCTTATCTAAAATCAATATGAAATGTTCACAAAAATAATTTAGGTATCAGGGGACCAATTCAATAAAGGCAACATACTCTCTTTAGGTGTATTGAACAAAATAGGAATTTGCCAAGATTTTATGATTTGCAGATCTTTTGAGAAATGAAATAAATGTGTGGGAACGGACACAGTTGACAAGTACAAAACTGAAGCATATATTGATAAATCAAAGGAGAAGTTACAGGACATTGTAGGGGGGCGTTCAAGCCTGAAGTGGCATCTAATGTACCTTATTTCCAGCTTGTGAATTACAGTAAACACTTTGCTATCTTGCCAGCAGGTGGCGCTGCATCACAACTATTCTGTTCCCACTGATTCAGGCTCTGGAGCAGGTTACACAGCAGACATTTTACATGTCACAGCAGGAAACTCACAGGTGTATTAATGACTGGTGCATTCCTCTTACAGGAGGTCCTGCTGTTGTACGTGCTGATTCACCATCACCGGCACACTTTACAGTAATGATGACTCAGTGCCATTAAATCCACCTGGTTTTTATTTCTGCTGACTAGTCAGTATGTCTGCTGAGCAACCAGTCCACACACATGCTTCCACACAGCCGGGCTGAAAGAAGAAGTGCAGGCATTTTTTGCACATCAGTTACTTTAAGAGTTCATCCATCTTTTAAACCAGCAGTTTCATTCTAGCGTTCAAGTTAACAGCTGATAAATACAAACTTTAGTGAACAGCAGTACTCCATAACAGACGAGGGAAGTTTACTTACAGCAATTTGTTTATTAAGACATTCATACAATTCTGGGGAGGAGGAAATCTGAAAAGTAGTCAAGGGGGGTGGGGTGGGGGGGTAAATAGCAATATACTCTGGTAAGGGTAAAACCACATGTCAGCAAAATATGGCCAACCAGTGAGGAATTCTGATAAGAGCACGTGGGATAAAAAAATATGGTACATTTAAATTAAAACATTCACAAAAGATAACAAAAAGCAAGTGAATCTACAGTATAACATGACAAGTGCCTCTAGTAAAGCAGGCCCACAATACATCGTACATATGTTAGCATAACATAATTTGCAGACTTTATACAGCACTTATACCTTTTAGTCCACAAGTAAGTTACTAAATGGTGGAGAACATCGAATACACACATCTTAATTGAACATGGAAAGAAATACCTGATAAGGACCTTTATGTTTACAGACCCCATGGCTTTGTAGCTCCAACCAGCCGGCTGTCGAGGTTAGAATCTACAACTGTCCGAGAGGGACCACCATAGAAGTCACCTCGCTTTTAACACATACCAAAATTCTGATCCAAGGTTTAGCATTGAGAAGTTTTTTTTCCCCCTCGAATAATATAAGCACAATGCAAGTGGACGATTGCTATCACTGCGTTTAAAAAAAAAGAAATATCTCAGGGCTCAGATCAGGTCGGCCACATTCATAGGCATCTCCTCCACGGTTGTATTGTAAAACGTCTCGATGTCCCGAAGAATCCTCTTGTCGTCCTCAGTGACAAAGTTGATAGCAACTCCTTTTCTGCCAAAACGGCCGCCACGGCCAATTCTGCGGAGAGCGGAGACGAAACGCGTTAAGACTCACGACGGCAGACTTGAGGAACACATAAAGGTGCGATCTGACGCAACTTACCTATGAATGTAGTTCTCTCGGTTTGTAGGAAGGTCATAGTTAATGACCAGGGAAACCTGCTGGACGTCGATACCACGAGCCTGAGAAAAGAAAAGCGCTTCAATTATAATCAAGTCGATGAGACGGATTGCTAAAACATCGTACACACATTAATGTCGCCCGTATATAAGTAACAGATTCCTACAGTAGAAGAACCCATTGTGGAGAACGAGCCCTGATCTCCCAAAAAGTTTTGACTGCTTGGTCATTTTAGGACTGTTGCAGGATTAAGAACATTTTGGGTTTCATCTTTACAACTGAACATTTGACATTTTATATACACACACTTCCCATCATCACCCGATACTAACCAGAAGATCAGTAGTGATCAACACTCTGCTTGAGCCAGACCTGAACTCCCTCATAATTACATCACGCTCCTTCTGGTCCATATCACCGTGCTGTGAACAGAGATTTATTTTGGTTAGAAAAATGTGCAGCATTAATGTGGATAAGCCTCGACGAGCCTTCGTCCAACATGACTGTTGTCGAGCCAAGCAGGCAGAGAACATGTCGTACCAGAGCAGAGACGGTGAAGTCTCTAGCGTGCATCTTCTCAGTCAGCCAGTCCACTTTTCTCCTGGTGTTGAGGAAGATGACCGCCTGGGTGATGGTTAGTGTTTCGTACAGATCACACAGGGTGTCCAGCTTCCACTCCTGAAGACATACAGGAAAGAGAAGTTTAATGCACTGCAAACTGAACAAAATTAACCACAGAAGTCAAATTACAAGCCTGTAACAAGGCCACTTAGCATCTATGAAACTTTATATATTTTTTTTTAAAAGCAGAGGTGTAACACAGGATCTTGAGACGAAGGACAATGGACATTAAGAAAGAGGTCCCTCCAAGCCTCATTTCCGATACTGTGCCTTTAATCTCCTTCCCTGGTGTACCCATGCTTACACGGCCACATGAGCTAAACCTGTGAGGCTTGGCTCCTGCAGTTTTAGCAGGGTGCTTTAGAGAGAAGGAACACTTCACATGCATAGCAGCAAAAGCAGCTTTGTGAAACGTCAAGACTTCAGCAAGTAGACAAGTAAACCCACCTCTCGCTCCACGTTTATGTAGAACTGCTTGATACCCTCTAGGGTAAGCTCTTCTTTCTTCACCAGGATGCGAATGGGGTCTCGCATGAACTTCTTGGTCACCTCCAAGACCTCGGCTGGCATGGTGGCGGAGAGCAGGACCACCTTAAGGAGACGGACAACTTGTTACCATAATATCCATGAGACTAAATCCCCAAGTAAAAACTTGAGACATTTTAAAATACAGACGCAAGTGTGGCACTGCACCTCGAGACAGAGGCCAATGAACATTAAGAAAGAGGTTCGACAACATCTCATTTTCAGTACAGTGCCCGATAATCTCCTTCCACGCAATACTCTGCTATCATCATTGCATGAAACAGAAAAAAATCTGGATCACACAATTATAGCAGACTTCTGTTAATGCAGAAGGACGTCATGATAAACCTGTGAACTGTCAACGTTGTGCCTGTATTCAAACAAAGACACTTACTTGAATGTTTGTGCTCAGTTTCTGGAAGATCTCGTAGATCTGATCTTTGAACCCTCGACTCAACATTTCGTCAGCTTCATCCAGAACAAACATCTTGATAAGCTTGGAGTCTGTGCAGAAATGTGGTGTTAGAGAAGCATTCTCCTGCAGTTGCATTCATTTCACAAATAAAAGCTTTACTTCTGTTGAACAGGAGTGGGATACTTACTTATATGTCCCCTGTTGATCATGTCGAACACACGTCCTGGTGTGCCCACCACTATGAGAGGGGACTCAGCCTGGAGCCGATTTATTTCGGTACGCATGTCGGTCCCCCCAATGCAGGCATAGCAGGATGCCCCCATGTAGTCACCCAGAGCCAGAATGACCTTCTGGATCTAATGAGGGGTGGCAGGAACAACAACAGAAAAAGAAAAACTAGCTCAGGATAATGTGTCACAGTTAACATAACATTTCAACAAGAGTGTGGAACTGTTCAAAGTGATCAGTGAATAAAAGGAACTCTCCATTGCAAGAGTCAGTCCCGAAAGATGGTATGCCATCATATCACTCAGTTTTCCACAGCAACAGAAATACTTAAAAGCACAAACAAGCCAATGAAGCCAGATCACCTTTTAGACCAATGCAGCCACAGACAGACTACACCAACCTTAAGAGGATAGTTTGTATTTCACAATTTCAGAATTTTGAGAGGACATTAAAAAAAGAAGGTACCTTAATACTTGAATCAGTGTCCTCAATGTGCTGCTTAGGTCTGAGACACTGAGGTTATTGTGACCTCAGGAAACAGCGTACCTGCTGAGCCAGCTCTCTGGTGGGAGCCAACACCAGAGCCTGAGTCTCCTTCGTCTCTATGTCCAGCTGCTGCAAGATAGAGATGGCAAATGTGGCCGTCTTGCCAGTGCCTGACTGGGCCTGAGCAATGACATCATAGCCTGATGGCAAGGGGACAAATATTTACAATAAGACAGGATTACTTCCAACTCAAATCACTGAACTGAAACAAATTGGTTTAAGAAATTTGACAAGATCCTGTCAAGTTAGGTTACCTCACAGTAGTGAACCCAAGACATTTTCATGTAACAGTATTGAGTGATCAGTGGAAAAAAAAGTTATCCCCATTATTGGGTAAGCCCCGAAAGATGGTAAAGCATCATTTCACTCAGAACAAATACAAGCCATTTATTAGTAAAGTATGGTTTCTGTACCTTTGATGCAGGGAATGATTGCCCTTTGCTGAATGGCAGATGGCTTTTCAAAACCATATGCATATATTCCCCTGAGAAGAGTCTCCTTCAGGTTCATATCATCAAAGTTGTCCGTAATCTCGCTCCAGTTGCTCTGTATTAAAGAAGAACAGTTGCTTGTGAGTGAAAGCAAGACAGGCAATAAACGTCTATTCAGCTGCGCATGTAGACGGTGCCGACAGTAGTTCCTTCAAACTTCACTACTTTTCTCCTTTAATCTGTAATTTATTTGACTTCATTACTGAAACATATATCTCCCATGACAGAAAGATTTGGTGGCATTGGAAAGGGAAGCTTAGGAGTTTTTTTGGACTGATGAGAAGCAGGCCTTCAGACGATAAACAATGTACACATGGTATTTTTCAACACAGTCAGGTCGGCTGGGCGCACCAACCCTAGGGGGAGAGGTGAGCATGAAAATAACTGAAAGGGGACTCAGGCTGGCCAAGCCACAAGAAATCAGAGACTTTTGTGCCCACATCTTACAGAGACCTGCTTCACCACATGACTGTTCGATGATACTTTGTGCACTGCGACAGCAAAAGTTGGACGTTTCCCCAGATGGCAAACTTTTATGTGAAGACGTCGACCATAATATCACCATCTTGTTGCAGCCGTTCAGATTCAAAAACCACACTACAGATTTCTTTCCTTGGTGTATACAAGATACAAAGAATTAATGTTTCCCTGGGGTCACTGCCTACCTGCTTCTGTCTCTGGCTTTTTCTGTTTCTGCGTCCCTTCTGATTTTCTGTTTTCTGTAATGCAACTCTATATTGTCATATATTTTGATTGCTTGTACCAAATGCCTGCTTGGCTACATTTTTTCTGTTGGCTAGTTTCAGCTGCTGCCATTGATCGTCTTCACGTGCCATGTCTTTGTAAAGTAACTTGCAAGTCATCATGTTGTAACTGCCAAAAAATGTTTTGTATTAAACATTTCCTTGTTCAATGTTCTTTGCATAATGCTGCATTATTCCTTCAGGAGTAGTCTGTCTGCTTAACCTGTTTTGTACTAATTGCTTGCTTATTAAATTTTCTTTGAACGATGCTGCTGTGCACCTTTAAGCTTTTGATCTTGTTTAACCGTTCTTACTTTGCCTTCTTCTGTTCCAGCCTTATGTTTTCTTCATTAATTTATCTAAGGGATAATGTAATGCCAAAATAATGCTAATGTTTCATGTCAGAGTCCTGCATCATCCTTTCAGGATTTACTTCACAATAATGACCTTCTAACAGTACATTATCCCACTTCTTACATGGTTCTGTACCAAAAGAAATTGACACACATTATGAATTTTAAAATACCTTTACTAATTTCACAATATTTTATTATTCCTCCAAAGTCTATGATCAGAACTGTGTCCACAGCAATGGTCTGTTCTCCATGAGACCTTTATACATAGCAATAGTCTATAGAATCAAGTATTTAACAAAGCCATGCAATAAGGCTACTTAAACAAATAGCTGGGGATAACGGTTGAAAATCAGCCTTTTGGCCAACACTGGCACATTAACAGTGTGCAATGCATGTTCATACATTTAGTTTTTTAACCCATACTGAAAATATCTGAAGGTTCTCAGTCATCCAGGTCATGGTATTCGTAGCAAGGTTTGTCGTAGGCAACTGGACTTGATAAGAGTGAAACATCCAACAGAAGAAGCTTCTTGGATGAGAGGTGAAACGTTTTCAATAACTCTATCAAGTCCAGTTGCCTACCGTACTGAAAATAATTAACTTTCTGGACCACATGTGTGCAGCAGAAGGAACTACAACTCCTTTCTTTGTGCAAACCTGTGTCATACAATAGTCACCTTGATATCTAGTAAAAGACTGCCATGTGGCCATGTACGTACCTCGATGACACCATCAGGCTCCATTCCATCTGGCCCCCCATGGTCTCTATCTTTTGAGCTGTTTAGGAGAAGTGGTACAGGTCAAACTTTGTTTTAAAATCAACTGATATTACGTCACTATCAAAGCAGGAAAACAGGCTAATCATGGTGAGCTGCCACTCCTACACGTGCCAGGGCACACATACAGCGCCTGTGATGAAAATGCCGCTCCTTTTACGTTGACTAACGGTTAATACGTCAAAAGCTACGTCAGATGTGTAGTGAGCGGGACTTCGGTGGGCCGGGTTACGCCCAGCGTGTCTTATTACAGGGTCCGGGGCTGAGCTGGCTGCACGTGTCAAATTCCAACTACCTGCCGTTGCAAAAAAAAAAAGTCCGCTTATGTAACAGTTCAGGCCGGCTCACACGCCCACCGCGGATCATGTCAAATTCACTATCAAAAACGATACAATCATTTCTTTGCACGTTCGGCATATCTCAAAATGGAGTTCTGCTTCACCCACAGTTAGCCAATATGTCCGACAGTCGGGCCTGTGCTACCAACGCTGTGGAGGCCGAGCTGTAGCCGGGCCAGACGGTTCGTCTGATTTAGAGAACCACTGGCCACGACAGCAAAAAGCAGTTTCAATAACACAACCCGGTCTTGATATATTTTATATTAAGACATGAGAAAAACTAAGCACATTCATTCCAACACGGGTTTTAACGGAAATCTGGAACTGCGGTGCAACGGTGTCACAAAGCTAACAGTTAGCAACTACATCGCCCTCACAGCGGTTGGGGCCTAAACAGCTAAATAATTACAAATTCGGTGTCGTACAGAGCGCAAAGCAGCGTGACAAGCTTATGTACAGCTAAACACCGGGTATTGTTAAGATAACGTGACAAAATGTGCGGTTTTACCTGTTGTAATCAGCAGAATCGCAAGACATGATCCGTTCACAACGTCAGCATGCGACTGGAAAGATCGCTGATGGCGACGCCAACTGCCTTTATGCAGCCGGACTAATTTCAGTGATGGACTTAACGCTCACTTCGAGTGACAATTCAGTCTCAGTTGACTGACTTAATGTTTGAACCACGCTGCATTTTATCCACTATCTCTTAGATACAAATATGTGTTTCGATAGCCGTTAAAAATGTGAAAATCGTTCCAGACTATATTTCTTAGCGGAAGGATATTGCAGTAATAAGCGGTGCTTCGGCCGCTACCGTGTCTCTGACAGGTCAAAACTTGTGCGACAAGGTTGTGCAACATTTTGGGAGAGAGGGTTCGTATGAGGCCGATGAAATATAATTAATAAATGTGAGAGGAAAAATAAGAGGGAAAGAAAAAAAATGCGGCTATTTAGTAAAGAGCATTTTACCTCCAAATTTCTCTCAAGCTGTTATATTAAATATGTTATAATAGCAGCAGCAAAATCTTAAATTTATGTATAAATATTTTTTATTTTATTCACACTTGCTTGGGCAATGTTCCCCATGCTAATAAAGCCAATTTGAACGGAATTGAATTATACTTTTTTTTTAAGGACAAGAAAGAAACAGGCTGTTACAGCATAGCACAGAATAATAAAGAATAATAAAATAAATTAAAATAATATAAAAATATGAATAAAATAAAATATATAAATATAAAATAGTGAATTAAATGAGGTGAAAGGGGAAAAGTATAGAGGTAATGCAAATGTATTTCAATCAAGGTATCAGGGAAAAATATTTCATAATATTTTGGAAATGTATTACTCTTTTGTTGTCAATCAAAGTGAGTGATTTTAACAACGAATTTAGTTCCATAAGAAAATGTGCAGTCTTAGGAAATTATCTGCATGGATTTTAAAAAATGCATATAGAATAATGAAGTTAATCATTCTGGATTATCATAATAACAAACAATATCTTTAAGATTAAAACAATGTTAACATCATCAAATTGATTCAGTTGAATGATACTGTTCTTGTGTTTCCTCATTAACCTATGCAAAGTGTAATACTGTACTGTAAATGTAAAGGATTTAGCCCACTGTGATCACTTTCTTTACATATTGACCTGTCATCTTCAAGTTCCAGCTGCCTGTGTGTCTAATGACTCTCTCCTGTCTCTAATTTCTTTGTATGAGATTATTGGCTTCTGACTCATTCATAATTGACTTCTTGGAGGCTGTGCTGCACCCTTGTCTGTTTTAAAACCAGTTTAACACTGGGTGTGTCTGCAGATTGTCACCTGTGCTGCTTTTGTCCCTGAGTGTGTACGCAACATTTTACTTTACATTTACATTTTTACTTTTTAAAATTACCTTGAATCTGACCATTTGACCTTTCCCTCTACAGCACAGTTTTCTGTGATCTGTTTCCACTAGACTGTAGACGAGGGGTGTCAAACATACGGTCCACAGACCAGAAGTGGACAGCCAAAGGGTCCGATCCAGCCTAATATGATGACTTTGAATAGTGTGAAGATTGCAGAATGGTCATTAATTCCAATTTTTCAACAAAGTGCACTGAGGTTGTGTTGATAATACGAGGAGCAGGCCTCACGCTGGAGACGATGCATTAATCCCATGCATGCATGCAGGAGTCATCAGTGGAAAATGTCTTTATCAAAAAAGAAGACAAATGAACGCAGAATGTCAGATTTAAAAAAAAAAAAGGTTCATATTTCCCTATGAATAATGACAGTGATGACACAAATGAGGAAAAATGAGAAATTGCACTAACTTTTCTTCACATCTCAGGCTCTTTTGTAAATGCGTAGTTCATTAGCTGTGAACGTTTTTATAAAGTACTTCTTTGCACTAAATTTAAGTGAAATATTTGGGGGTGTTGTTATTTATAAGTTATTGCACAATAGCATTGCTGGTTTGGCCCACATGAGATCAAATTGGTCTGTATGTTGGATTTCGCCTGCTGTGACCAGTTATGACCGGTTTCTTTCTGTATTGCCCTCTCTTCTCCAAGTTCCAACCGTCTGTGTCTCTGTTGCCATCATTTGGTAACTGTTTTTTTGTTTGAAGAGCTGTTTCTGAACCAGTTTAACACCGCTGCTCTTTTTGCCCCCAGATATGTACGTACTTAAAATCAACATTTGCCAACTTATAGACTTTTTAAAATTAGCTTGTTTCCATTTCTAGACTGTAGACTGTTTTTTATTGTCATTTATCATTTACAGCTCGTAGTGAAAAGAAACTAGAGACTACACAGACTGACACAAGACTGCATATGGATACATAAACCTACACAGGACCACATAGTGTGTATGTGTGCAACAGTGTTTATTTTGGGGGGTTTTTTTGGTCACACATTGGGTCTAAAGATATTTGTCAGACAGTATAAGACCATGCAAAATTGCTAGCTGCTGCTAACTTTTGAATACATTTTGCTCATAACATCTTAATTTACTTGTAATGTGGTACTTTTAAAGTATTGCAGTATTGCTGCTCTTACTAAAGTTGGGACCTGAATACTTCTTCCACTCTAGTGCAAAGTAACTAAGGACATTTAGTACTTGAGTATTGCCATGTTTTGCTACTTTATACTGTACTTCTATTGCATTTGGGAAATACTGTACTTTTTTTTAACTCCATTGCATTATTTAATAACTTAAGTTATAACTTAAGTACTTTGCAGATTCAGATAAATTATGATGTATTATATTATAGATAAAAATAAAACTTAAGTGATCCTCAGGAGTATATAAAGTACTTAAAAAGAGCTCCACCTTTACCAGCTGCAACATTAAAGTGATGA
>JAJHUR010103656.1:0-22132 GCA_027495735.1 Lutjanus campechanus
CGATAGTCAGAGTTTTACCTGCAGCAGATGATGGTCGACATGCCCCCAGTTTGGAGAAACAGAGAGGAGCACCAGCATGGAAGCTAGGCAATGTACTGCTGTGGACAGGCTCAGAAACTAAATGAATTTTAGCCACTTAAAAAAAAGTCCACTTAAAATAAATCAATGTCAGTTTAAGCACACGGTATATTTAGAATATTTTCACTGCTCTACTTTGCTAAGTTTTTTCCCAAGAAACTGCCATTATACTGGCCAAATATTGCTCCCTCTAAACCATCCAAACTCCATAGAAAAATTCTGTCATTTTACTTCACAGAACATGGGAGTTGCTGGTCTACCACTGCTTCAATTCATTAGAGTGTTTGTGTTATTGTGTCACTACAGTGTTTTGAAAGATCCACTGAAATCACACAATAGCACAAACAAACTAAAAGGCCGAGGCCGCGGGAGACCAGCAGGTCCCGTGCTCTTCAAGGTGAAATGACTGATTTTGCCAATGGAGTTTGGTTGGTTTGGAGAGAGTGATATTTGGTTTATATAACAGCAGTTTCCCATCAGAAAATGGCACTCACGTTTTTTAAGGCTTGTAGCAGCCAATAATGTAATAATTTTTCTGTTCCTAATGTACTAAAAGACGATGTAATAACTGTCCAGTGATGTAATATTTCTGATCCAATAATGTAATAACTTTGGGCGCATAATGTAATACATTGTTACATTATTGACTGGTTATTACATTATTAGCTAAAAAATTTAACAATTGGAGCCGATAATGTAATAAAAAAAACTGCACTCTTATCACTTTATTTAAGCTTTACGGTGTCACATTTCTATCATACTTACCCTTACTGTTGCTATTCTCAAATACCTGTTTAAAAACCTCAGTTACCTTTGACACTAACAAAAAATTATGCTTAACCTAACTAATAATCTAATAACTTATTACATTATGTGCAAAAAGGTATACATTATTTGTTCAGAAATATTATTACATCATCAGTAAGTTATTAAATAATCAACTTTTATTACATTAGGAACAGAATTTTTTTTTCATTATTAGCAGTTATTACTTTATTGGCTGCTACAAAGCTAAAATAGTTTTTGTTGCTGATGCTGTACAGAGCAGTTCATCGCTTGGCTTCCATGCTGGTGCTCCTCTCTGCTTCTAAAACCAACCAGCATCTAATGTAGGTCATACACTGACTAACAATTAGAACCTCATACAATCCCACTTCAGATAATCCAAACAACCCCTTTAAGTAATAGGGTTAGCTAATATAGCTATTACATACAGTGATAAGTCTGTGTACAACTCGTGAGCCTATATGGTTGTAATCCAGTTCACCACAGTAGTGGTGCTAAATGTAATCGCATCAGGAGAAAAAGTCCAACATTAAAACCTCCAGCAGCACCCTCGAGTACAAACAGTAGTGCAACAAACACATAAAGCCGATTGGAAAAGAAATGGGAAGGGAAGAAGAAGAGGGGGGTAGAGACTCACATGTAAACTGGGGTGGTAAGTAAGGACGCCATTATCGCACAGCGTGACATATTTCTTTTTCCACTCCTTGTTGAGGGATTTGCCACTTCGCTTCAGGAGGATTCCCTGTAAGAGACAAGGCATCACGGTGAGCATGTGCTCCTCTCAAAGCAGCATGGTGGCTGATATGAGCCATTATGGATGTTAAATACCATAAAACAGCATTATTATTGTTATTACAGATTCGTTATGGCGGTTAGGATGAGCATTTTCTTTTGTGGTTAGTCATAAAGCAAACAAACATCAGTTTAAGTGACAATTATGAAACAGTAAGGAGGTGATTATATATTTAAAAAAAATGAAAACACAATCAGAACGTCTGCATGTATCAGCAAGTTAAATATAAGACTTTTTAATGCCATCGTTTAATTAAATTTAAGACCAAATGAATAAATAATGCCAGTTCAAAATTATAAGTAACAGGGGTTCTGTAGGTTCCAACAAGTTAACATACTAAGGTTTACTACTAAGGTCTGATCAGAGAACATGATTTGAAACAGGTCGCCTGTCTGAATTACTTTTATATGTTTCCACTAGCTGAGTGTGCATTAATAAATTCTTACTGGGTTGCCCAGTTGCGGTTATTGGTTCAATACTGGTTTAGTTTTGTGGTTGCTGCAGCATTTTTCCCAAAAACACATTTAAAAGCGAGACTGAACAATGTAACTTTAGAAAGTTATACTAACTTCATTAATCCAACCATTTCTCAGGCCTGGCAAAATCTTATTTAAGACATTTTAAGGGCAAAATTCTGATTATTGGACTTAAGGCTTTTGAAGACCCTGCAGATACACTGAAGTGCATTTTTACTTGCAAAATGATAATAACTGGTTGACTTTTGTCCAAAGATGTTTGTCAGCAAAAGACTGTAACAAGATTTTTCTGTAACAAGAATTCAACTCTTGTGTTTGTAGTGAATTTTAGACCATTTCATCAGTAAATGTTAGTTTAATACATTTTAAGACTTTTTAAAGGACCTGTAACCACCCTGGAATATGTGATTATATCCACTTAAACTAATTCTTGGCTGACAGGTTAGTTTAATATCACTTTACACTAAGACTGCTCTTGTAAATGATATAGAAATGGTTTATAATTATCTTATTAATTAGGTTGTAAACACTTTAAACATAAATTAATAAGCTGTCACACCACATTAGATAAGAAGGGCAACAGTGACCTGTTGCTTGCTAGTTAGCCCGCATTTATCTGTACTATTAAGCCTAAAATCTCTTTATTAACTTAGTTTACTTTGTCTTCTCCATCATCAGCATTTACACCTGTCAGCTTCATCACATATTTGTTAATAGTTACTAGCATTCAACCGTCTGCATGCCTTAACAGTCAAAAAGTTTAATTTGGGGTCAAATAAACATACAATTACCAGATTAATTCACTAACACTTTGGCAATATTGTTTGTCTTGAAATTTTCTACACTTTACAATGAGGAGCAATTTTTTCCAGACATAAATGTTAGCAACTCATTGGTAAGATTAATTTGATTTATGAAGTATCTACAACCTAATTAAGAGCCTAATTATGAACTATTTATATAATAATTTATAAGGATAGTCTTATTGTAAAGTGGTCCAGACCTCCCCAAACGGAATTTAAGACTTTTTAATACTTTTTAAGGCCTTCTATAAGTAAATGTAATTTAAGACTTTTTAAGGACCTGTAGCCGCCCTGGTAAAATGTGATTATATCCACTTAAACTTTCATTCTTTATGCTGATTTTCTGGCTGACAGGCTTAATGATATGTTAGTTTTTCTGAGGTTGGCCAAGTTCCTCCGGCACAGAGACCATTCAGAGACAATCCAATTTGCCAGACCTCCTCCCTGCATTCATACACATAACATGCTGAACTCTGGAAGACCTCTCAATCCTGGGATTAGGGAGTGTGATCTCTGCTCTTCAAAGCCCACTCAGCTCTTATTCTATTCTACTTTATCTTCTGGGGCCTTTTAGGGCCTCAGATGGTTTCCTTATCTGCTGAGTAAATCCACTGGTAAACAATGCAGTTCCTCTGCTGGAGGTGACCAAACGCTGCTGAGTGCAAGGGCCAGGAGGCTCTCTGGGGTTAAATAGTGAGGAGGGGCCCGCTTAATTAGGGGATTAAGCAGGGGCAATGTTTGTGCTTTTACAGCCAGGGCCTGTGTGTGTGTATGTGAGCTGAAAAGGGGGGGCTAGAGGGGTAGTATTTTGCTAGCCAGGCCCATCCTGCGGGTTTTAATCCTGATTAACACATCAGGCAGAGCTGACCCTCGGTGACCTGGGCACCAGGCTGTTTGCCGACAATCATCCTAATCCGAAGCCTCACTCATCTGGAGGGGGGCGAGTGCTGACTGTTGGCTGCATGCTGGGACTCAACAGTTTGGTCTTCTTCATTTCTTATCAATATACCTGCACATTTATGGCTTCTCACTGCAGCAAGACCTCAAACATTTTCTTTTAAATTCCACTCAACGCCTACTTTATTTACATTTGTTTGGCTTTATCTCGTCTGATATCTCTATTTTTATTTCTTGTATTTCCATATTTTTATTCACTTTTCACTTTATATAACAATAAACACTTTGAATGTGACTTTTGGACAAGTTTAAATCTACTTCTCCTGAACGAAATCATTAAGTTACAAAGCACAGAATAATGTTTTCTGATGTTACTTTATCCTAAAATCTTCCTATTTTATTCTTTTCTCCTCTTAAAGTGGGACAAAGTACTTTTTAGAGTGCATGGAGAAAAGAGACGAGCATCAACGCTATCTCTGTGTTGCTCACACTAAACAAATTCTACTGAACAATTAGTAAAAATAGAATGAAACGTCATCAGAATCTCTTGTCTTTATGTGTAGTAAAAAGGAGACAAAAGGGGCACAAAAGGTTTCATATGCTGTTTAATAAAAATACCTTGCTCAAAGTAAATGTTGTTCAGTTAAATTACAATATTAGGGCTGCGTCTTATAATTATTTTGATTATCTATTAATTTATTAGTTGTTGGGTCCATAAAAAGTTAGAAATTGTGAATAATGTTGATTATTGTTTCCCAAAGCCCAAGGAGACATCCCTCAAATGTCTTGTTTTGTCCACAAACCAATGATATTCAGTTCAGTGTCATACAGGAGGAGGGAAAGAGAGAATATTCCTATTTGAAAATCTGAAATCAAAGAATCTGGACATTTTTTCTTTAAAAAAATACATTTAAATAATTAATCAATTATCAAAAAAGTTGACAATTAATTTAATGGTTGATTAACTGACCTATCTTTGCAGCTCAATTAAATAGAAATATCTTTCAAATCAGAAAGCCTTGGTTTGCTATTTTGCAACTATTGATACTTGTGATGATTTTCCAGGAAGGAACATTGTGTCCTTCAATCGATAAGTTGCTGACTGCCCAGACTCTTCTCAATTTAGTCAATAAAAGAACTGTAAACACTTTTTAAATGGCTCTCTAATCATACAGAGTAAATGATCCAGTCACAGGCCCTCTGGCGACTTTTTATAATGCATGTTTTACAAGCAAATATGTTGCTCATCTCGTGGCTTTACTGGAGCATAAATAAATCTATACATGCAATCAGAGAGGAGCTTCATATATTTATCAGAGCCGTGAAGCAGATCAATAAAGATACTGAGACAATAATGTGAAAATCTTTACACATGTGGACTATTTTTTCTGTTGTTTTATTTCAACAGTTATGGCTATTATGGTTGTGATATATCTTTCATAAAGTGTATCACTTGCAGTAATTGGAAGCTTGACAAATGATTTGAGATAATTCGTCATAATTGTTCAATTGTTTGGACTGAGCAGTGTGCTCTTAATGTGATAGTTTGACATCACATGGCAACATGTGTGGAGCCCTCTGCTTCCCTACAGCACTGACACACACAAAGAGATGAGTGTGTTCAGCCTGTGCGACATAAGGAAACAGGCCGATCGTCAGACGCGCTCTCTGTGTCCACACAATTGTCATATCTACACAGAGGAGATAGTGTCTTTCCCCTCTTTTGTCAGGCAACCAGCAGAAAAGCTGCATCCTGCCACTGTGGCTGACTGATAG
Organism: Lutjanus campechanus; assembly: GCA_027495735.1. Classification (NCBI taxonomy): domain Eukaryota; kingdom Metazoa; phylum Chordata; class Actinopteri; order Lutjaniformes; family Lutjanidae; genus Lutjanus; species Lutjanus campechanus. The sequence continues at coordinate 5,610 of JAJHUR010103656.1, forward strand.
GCCGGCCCTTTGTGACGGGGGGGAAAAGTGTGTGTTGGTGTCTGTGTGTGTGTGTTGGGTTGAGAGGAGGGAGGGGGTCGATGATGGGGCAAGAATGCGCTCACTGGTGAGGAGCCGCCAACAGCTCCTGAGTGCATTGTTATCCTCATTCACTATTTGTACACTGTAAAAATAAACTACTTGTGTCAACTTAAAAAAGCTTAAAGTCTGGGCTACCTTAAAAATCTAAGTTGACTGAATTCAAAAAGACAAGTTGAGGTGATTTTGTAATGATTCATAACAAATAAACATAATATAATTCAGTTGTGCGGGCTGCCTTAAAATTTTAAATGGACTTAATTTGAAAATACACAAGAAAACTTTGTAACGATTCAAAACAAATAAACTTTTCTAGTCAAACAAATTTAGTTCAGCTGTGCAGAATACCTTGAAAATTTAAGTTGACTCAATTTTTTAAAAACAACTTGAATTTTGTAATGATTCAAAACAAATAAACTTTTCAAGTCAAATAAACTTAATATTGATACAGTTGTGCAGACTGTCTTAAAATTTTAAGTTGGCTGAATTTTAAAGGACAAACTGAGGTGGTTTTATTTCAAACATGATTCAAAGATTCAAATCAAATAAAGTTTTCTAGTAAAACAAACTTTATATTAATTCAGTTGTCCGAGCTACCTTTAGATTTTAAGCCGACTGAATTTGATGTAATTTTGCAATAATTCAAAATAAATAAACGATTCTAGTCAAATACATTTAATATTAATTCAATTGGGCTTTCTTAAAATACTACTAAGAATAATGTAGTTGTACTTGAAAACACATTAATAAGCTGAAGTGAATTTATTAAATTTTATGAATCCACACTAACCTTCACTATTTTACACAGTGTTTTCATTATTATGAAAAAAACAACTTATCTTAAAAGATATTAGAGACACAAAGCAAGTTTTCTTCATATATTTGTTCTTCAAACTATAAAAAAGACAGGGCTCACAATGCATGCTGGGTAGCCAATCATGTTTCTTTAGAGAATTAATTTAATGAGCTGGCTGAACTCTGTACAGTACTTTCATCCAACTTATCATTTCAAGTTAAAAGACTTCAAGTTAGCGGAACTCATATTTATATGTTTTGGAAATAAATAGTAGGAATTTTAAGTTTAATTAACTTGAATAAATAAAATATGTTAAGTTAATGACAAAAGTTTGTTTGGTTTCATTAAATTCCTGTATGATTTTTACAGTGTGAGGGGGTAGGAGCAGAGAGTGGGGGGCATGTGATGTGTAATTTGGCCCCGATGTGGTGGTGGTGGTGGTGGTGGGGGTGAGTGGTAATTAAGCACACATTGACACTTTGATCTCCTTGATTGTGCATTTGACTGGCCTGGAGATCAGCTAGTCACACCACTAAGCCCCCCCTCCGTCCCTCCCTCCGAAAGAAAAAATCCTTTGTAGATAAAGAGGGGGGTGGCTTATCTTGTCAAAAGTTGCCATGATACTCAGGGAGACTGGCCCTGGACTTTAGAGGAGAGCTCATCATAGTGTGTTGGATAAGAATGTGTGAGTTTACAGTAAAGATTGCTCAGGGGAGATTCTTTCTAATCTGTTAAAAACCCAACCTCCTGCTCACCTGCACTCATCAGATCTGCCAAATACTGCAGGGAATTACACTAATCTACATAAAAACCAAGAGATGAAATAGAAATGACATGTTGGCTGAATGGTCACCATTAAGTTTTTCATTTCTGCGACGTTTTTTTTAGGGTATTTTTTTTAGCCATTTTCCAGGGAGTTGTGCACAAGAAAATCATAACTTAAACATCTTTCATATGACTTAAGAACATTATTTATTTTAATTTATAATATCATGAAAGATTTGTATCTACTACATTAACCTCTACTGTCAGTGACAGACAGATCGGCCAATAGATAGTGTATCTGTTCAACCGGTTTCCTCAAAGCGTCATTTTCTGATTGAGTGAGGGGGTTTGGAAGCATCACCCTGCCATTACTGCAGCTGGACCGAAGCCTTGGCAATTTTCTCCCAAAGGGTACGAGAAGGTCTGGTTCAACATTTTCAGAAAAGAAAAAAAAAAAAAAAGGAAAAAAAGAAGACATTTTTGTCCATCATTTGCAGGTAAAGAGGATAATATAAGGATTGCTGACCCATTTTCAAAAGCCCTCATATAATCATGAGTGATTACTAATCAATGTGTCAATTACTTCTCCTTTGGTTACAGTCGGACTCTTAGAAACGATCCTCACTCAGATGTGTAATTCAGTGCTCGGCACCCAACTGGTGCTTTAAAGCAGTGCATTAAAGAATAATTTTAAAAATTCTAATAAAAGTACCAGCAAAAAAGTCTTAAATAAAGGTAAAATTGTAACATATGTAATATGTTAAAATATCACTTCCCCAAAATCGCTGTGGTGTCAGTGAGTATTGGATGTTGCACCATATAACTGATTATAAGACAAGATAAACATTTATTGATCCCTGGCAGGGAAATTAGGTTAGGTTAGATTAAATTCGATTAAGCTAAATTAAGGGGAAAAAAATATGTCTACTGGGATATCTGACGAAAATTCCAGCTAATCAAAGCTGTCAAAGTTGATTATATGGATATGCATGAATAAAATTTTATTCAGAAATACTACCCACATGCAATTATGAGTAACACCAACAATAACGTTTCCACTGGGACCACACAATTATATATTACAGGGGCAACCCATGATCCAAAATGTAAGATTATTATCACAAATGATAACAGGAATTATCTGTCCTAAATTGACCGACATGATTATAAACACATGGACTAATGTTGCACAATAATGCTGAAAAATACACTAAAATCTTTAACGTTTACTGAAGATGTGATAAGTTTATTAAAGGAGACTCATATTTTCAGTTATGGTCATTTGAAAAACATACAAAAATATTTATTTTCATTATCTCTATGATAACTGTGAATTTACCTGCAATTTATATCGAAAATTAACTGAATGCACCTTTAAAATATAAAAACCTACATGTTTTTAATTTGATAGGTGATTTACACAAACAAAAAGGAACACGTCTTTGCTAATAACCTTTCTGATGTTATGTCTGAACCTCCAGCCTCCTTCAGCGACACTTCAACTGGCTTGTTACGTTGTATTATGTCGCCATCTAGTGGTTGAAGTAACACATGCCAAGCCTATCCACTATGATTCAATCTTTAACACACATCATGTCAACATCAAATGTAGAGGAATATCTAACAGCACAAAAAGGGACCATACTTACCCAGGTAACTATGAGATATATAGGATAGAAACGAGGAAAACGTCTTACCTGTTTGATAGGTATGGCCCTCCCACTGCCTATGCTGTCTGTTTTACTGTCAACGCTCTTTGCCTGTTCACTGGCTTTCCGTGACTGCAAGAAAACAAGAAAGTCAGTCAGCAACTGAGGCAACACACTGACGGCAGAGCAAAGAGAGGGGAGGTGTGGGGTGTGAGGTGAGTTTTTTTTGGGGCGTGGTTGTGTACTGTATGTTGGGATGTGTGTGTGAGGGAGAGGAAAAGAGACTGGGGGTCAGAAGGGAGGTGAGGGGAAGGAGGTGAGGGTTCGTGTTTGGAGCATTTGTGGAGAAACTCGACGTTGCAAAAATAAAAGTCTCAAAAAGAAGCTTGAAATTAACAGACAAGCAGACCAGCGGAACAAACAGCAGTAACACCGACGTGCAAGTTCAAAAAGAAAGAATTGAAAAAAAGAGACCAAACCAAGACCACACTAGACACATCTCAACACAGAGGAGACCAAGGACGACCACACATTGAGTCATGACTCAGCCCTGAAACCCTTTGTGGGGAGAGGGGGGATCCTTCCCTCTGTTTGAGACCCAGAGCGGGCCCTTAGTGCACCTGCAGACCAACTGCTGCTAGCTTCAGCTGAGCCTTTAGCATATGTTGCACTCATAAGGGCTTTTATAGCAGGTTAAATACCTTTAAGTGCATTACAAGTTAAAGGGAGAGAAGGGAAAATGGTTATTTATGAAAAAAGACTTCAGTGCAAGAAGCTTCCTCCGACCTTTGACCTGCAAAACCTGCTGGGACATAAATAATTTTGCAAAAATCAAACAATTTAAGGGTCAAAAAAGAAAAAACACATGCACATTTCAAGTTTCTGGCTGTGCCTGTGTGAAAACAAATGGTTAGGGCAGTAAATATAACGTCAAATGGAAATAAATCATTAAAAAAAAAAGAACAACCTTCCCACCCCAAATAAACAAATAAAGAGATGAGATACAGACAGGGGACAGACATGAGCGTGTATGGTCTCACTCAGAACATGAGAAAATGTCCAGTCACCAATGGAGAAGAGGTAGAGTCCGAGTTCAAGTAAACCAACTCAACTGGCGTTGTATATTTTTTCCAACATTTTATTATTATTATTTTTTTAATGATGACTTGTTTAGCTTCTATACAGACACCATACAAAGCAAGTCACAAATTCACTTCAAAATATTCAACAGATTGAGCCAAACATTGCAGTTCCCACAAAATATAGGATGGACAATAAAGGCATTATTTCATATACTCCTTATATGTATGTACTTTTTATAGAGTACCATTGTAAATAAAATACAATACAAGATATACAGCAGTCTATATTTTTCGTCAATCCGTTCATGATAGAAAAGCGATTATGCAAGAGTTCATAATCTCTGTACCAAACCTAAAATTGAGAAAAATGAAAATAAATAAATGAATTTGAAAAAAAAAAAAAAAAGAATGTGCAAAAATAAATAAAATAAATAAAAAGGAAAACAAATGTTAAGTTTAACTACATTCATACAAGTCGGTGCAACCCAGTTTCATTTGTTGGTATCTTTCAGTATAATATCTCTCTTTAATGTGATACCTTTAACCTCACCTTAACTCTACCCTGATTTTTATGAAGGCCTTCATAAAATTACCCAAAGTTACTCTGATCTAAAATACCTCTATGATAATACATTATACCACATGTTCAATTGCATTCAATACTTCAATACTCGCTGGAAAAATAAGAAGGAATCAAATCAAAAACGGACCAAATGAATGTAGATAAAATCTTAAAAGGAAGAACAAAAAAACAACTTGGCACCTCTAGTCCTTGAGTCCTCATTTATGGCAAAAAGGCAGTGTGATGTCATGTAAGGAAAGGAGTCCTTTGGGCGGCTGGATTAACAGTTCCAAGAAGTGACTTGACTGTACAGCGTGTTTTTGGATTGTATGGGATGTCTGGATGAGAGTTTGTGGGGGGTGCAGGTGGGGGTCAGGGGCAGGGAAGGGTGGACGGGGCATTTCCAGAAGAGTCCCTACAGTCTGTCTCACTTCGTGATTTTTGACAGTCTACTTTTGAGTGAAACACTCGATTGGACTCGACTTTTAGGCAGCGTTTGACGCAAAGTCCTATGGTTTCCGTTATAGTGCAAGTTCTGTGCATTACCCTGAATGCGGTGAAGCACCGAGGGTAACACAGCGACAAGCTGTAAGTCCTCAATAAATAATCTCCTCTCTATCAGGTTTGGCAAAGCAGGGGGACTCTTTATTTTTTAAAACCATCACGCTCTTCTAATTCGGAAGGAGTTGGAAAGCCCTTTTTGTTGAAGAAAGGTTGGAAACAGAAGCACAAATCTGCAAATATTGAAAAACAGTGTCAAATGGTTATTTTTTTTTTTTTCTTTGTTTGTTTCTTTTGGTTATGTTTTGTTTCATACGTGGAGATCCAGTAACAAGTCAAGGGACTAAAAAACATGAAATGGGAAAATGGCAGACATTAATAAATGGATTAAATGAATATGAATGAATGAGTGGGATGGAGTTAAGTATAAAAAATGTTGTAGTATTCATTTAAATCCCTAAACAGTGTGCTTTTTCAACACAAAAAGGGACAGACAGCCTGAAGACGCAGGAAACCACAGACAGATTACAAAATTTAGAGTTATTGACCATGGAAGCACTAGGAAAGAATAATGTGTACTGTGCTGACACCTAGTGGCCGACGACAGTTATGGTAAATACTGGCTTGAAATGACTGTGGTTGGTGAAATTGATTTGTGAGGGCGGTGAAAAGACGGAGTGATAAGATCTTCTGTAGTAAAGCTTTGAGTTTTATTTACTTACTTTAAAAAAAAAAAAAGACCAAACCAAAGCATTATTTAAAAAGCACTATTCCAAGGGGCTTTTCTAATAATCTACTATAATCAGATAAAATTTAGGCCAAAAAAGTGATTATTTTTTACTCTCCAACACTGTTAACTCAATAAACTGCACATTGCAAAGGATTTTTCCTCAAGAGTCCCAATGCCAGCGCCACAAATGTGACAATTATTACTTTTATATCTGATTAAAACTGGACTGGATTATTTTCTTCTCCTCTGTAATATAAGAAAAAAAAGTACCTTGTGTGTAATAATTGAAGTGAGTCTGTCAAAGCTTGTCTACTGATGACATTAAGGCATATTTTCTCTTGAAACTCCCAAAAAATCAACATAGAGTGAACTACTTACAAGAGTGTGGCTAAAAACCAGGACAGGCTCTCTGAGTGGCAGCCTGCAAGACTTTTGGAGAACTAACACAGATGTCAATTAGTTTTGGAAACGGACAAAAATCTAGGAAAAGGGACATCCTTGATATTGTTGTTGTTGTTGTTGTTGTTGTTGTTGATGATGAAATATTTTCTCTTTCTGTTGTTTTGTAAAATGGCGGAAAAAGGTCGGCACTGCAAGTCTTCCTCTCCTGAGCCCATCGCACTCTTCAAAGTGTCACTGAAGAAATGTCGACATCGCCCCGTTAACTTTCCTCCTCCTCCTCCTTCTCCTCCTCCTCCTCCTCCTCCTCCACCACTTTTTCTCCTCCTCTGCTTCCTCCTCCTCCTCCTCCTCCTTCTTTCCTCCCTCGCCCTCCCTCCTCCCACCCTCGGCTCGCTGCTCCTCAGAAGGTCATGAGCTGAAACTCCCGCTCGGCTTGCCACTCCGGCACCCACACTGGGTAGGTGGCGTGCTTCGGCATCTCCATGACGCGGACGGGGAGAGGCTCATTTCTCTGGTGGACATGGTTAGTCACTACCTAGCAGGGGGGAAGGGAGACAACAAGGGGAGCTAGCACACAGCCTGTACTGCTCGGAGGCCACAAAGCCTGCGGCTTCCACAGCAGCTGGGGGTAACAGGGTGGAGGCAATAGGAGGAAATAGAGGAGGAGGAGGAGGAGGAGGAGGAGGAGGAGGAGGAGGAGGGAAGGGAGTGGATAGGGAGGTTAGAGAGGGAGTCAGTTAGAGAGAGATGAGAAAGGAGAGAAGGAGGTAGGAGGTAGAAGACAGGGGGCGACAGAGGACAGAGGTGAGGAGGAGGACGACAGGTGGAGGAGAGGGGACATTTTAGAGGTGGGGGAGGGAGGAGAGAGGTCATCTCACATAGCCCGACCTCTGAGGTTCATACCTCGTATTAACATTCGTCCTGGGTGATCTGATCACAAGTGGACAGCTGTGAGGACAGATGTGAATGCACCCAAGACACAGCAAAGACATATTTGAGGCTGCATGTGACCACATTCTTCAGACAGTGTGTATGCGACCGCCTACTCAACTGGCGTCCTGTAAGCACTAGTGTTGTTACCAATACAATACCTTGACAAATCTCAATATTTAATAGCATAGGGAAAAATTGACACAACACTGAGGGCATGACATTTTAGATTTTTATTAAAAGATAAATAAAAAGCCATCACACAAGAAGAACAAGAAACCTAATCCTTTTAGAAACATTTGTTTCTTCTCTTTAGATCAGGCTTTTAAAAATAACTACATTATCCAATTAACTGTGTGTTAACCACAACGGCATCTAAGTTAATTTACTTCTGACCATAATCAAAAAAGAAGGGGCTGTGTGGGCCTGGCATAGAAGAGAGAGCAAGTATGCAAAGCTGTTAGCAGTGTATTAATATTGTAGAAAATTAGTATGGAATGCATTTTGATATGTATTGATAAATCAACATTTTTGACAACACTAGTAAGTACATCATTTGGTTCACTGTCATGCAAATTACGTGTTTGGGCTCTCTCACCTGCAGCGGATGTTTGTGAACACCAGTAACCACAATATCCCCAGACTCCCTTTCAAAATTGTGCAATTTTGAGAGTTGCTGAGTTCGGAGAAACTTTACCATCGGTGTAAAACGCTGTCTATGACAAATTCTTAATCAATTGTGCCTTTTTTAAAATTCTGTATTAAATGCAATACATTCAGATCTTTTTTTCCTTGTAAAAACACCGTTTTGCTGTAAAAAGCAAACAGGAGAGACTGTCATTAATGCCTTTCTCCTTCATCTATGATGTGAAAACATCAGATTTCCACACAATCAGAGAAAGCAGAAGTCAGGTCTTTTCCACCAACATGGAACCAGCCCCGTTATGATTGAAGCACCTAATTTTGAAACGGTTTTAGCATTTTCACCAAAAATAAATTGGTTCAGTACCCGAAAAGTTGGTTACCAGCTGGAACCAAAAAAAAAAAAAAGTTTTCCTTAGGAACCAAAGTGGGTGCATCATGTGTTGTTGTGCATTGTGCAGCACCCTTTGTTTATGACATCCTTGATGACAATGGTTCTGCTCAAAACTGGTGAAAACACGGCTGGTTTGCTAAATAGCACCAAGGTTTGAAGAATCTTGAACGGAACTAGAGCTCATTTGGTGGAAAAGAGCCTTGCGTGTGTCGTGCTCATAGTTCAGTTATAAAATCCCAGCGCACCATGTAGTGTTTCTAATGCCAGGCTGCTGACAGCGCAGGTAACACATGAAGGTCATGAAAGCTGATAGAGGAGTTTAGTGTGGCCCTGAACTAAAAGGAACAAATAGTCAGATCTTTGTATTGAAAGGCCAAGTGGACAGTAATGGACATTCAACAGACAATACAGCCTGGTGTTTATTTGCATATTTGCAGAGAAGTTAGATACGATCACAAGTAGTCACTCGAGATGCATCTGGGGACGCACTGTAATGCCAGGTATGAACTCACGTACTGAGAGCTGTCCACTTGTGATCGGATCACCCAGGACGCGTGTTAATACCAGGTCTGAACAGCCTTGCTGTCTCAAAAATCTCACAAAGTTCAGGAGGGAAAAAAAAGGCTTGAAAGCTTTGGAAAAGCTGATTCAGCCATTCAGTTAGTTTGAAAACACGTCAGCTGTTTTCGCAGGTACAAACAGGCTCTCTGTGGAATTATTTCATTGATTTTGAAGAATAACAACACCATTTTTGGTAGCATTTCTGCAGACCTCCCTGTGCTCGAGGAGGCAGAGGTCTGGCTACGTGAGATTAGGAGAGGCTTAGCAGCAGAGAAGAAGAAGGCTGGTGTAAAAGGGAAGAGAGAGGAGGAGGAGAGGGGGGAGCAGGCTGGGTGGGTAGAAGAAGAGGGCAGAGGCTACAAGTAAAAAAGACAAGCTTAGGACAGCTAAGGAAATTAGAGTGGTTAGTGCACACATATGCTATTGGTTAGAGCAAATACGACAGGACATGGGGTAAAGAGCAGGCAGACAGGGGGGCGACGGGGAGACTGGTGTGGTAGTGAATCTTCGAGATCAGATTTTGGGGGAGATATTTAGACTCAGCGAGATGGTTAGTGGCTGGTTTCTGTCTGGAGCTGGGGGTGTTGGAGGGTGCGGGCGGGCGGGGCATGCGTTATTAGCAGCGTGTAAACAGGGCATTGGCTGGCTCGGGCTTTTAGTTTAGCTTGGTCGGGCAGGAGAAGAAGTGGCATTGGCGGTTTGTTGCTCCCCAAAAGAAGGGAGGTCACTGCAAAGAAAGGATCTAGTAAAAATAAGAGGGGTGGGGGGAGGGAGGTCAAAAGATTTAGACAGTGCAGAGGGCCTAGTTTGTCATGGGTGAGATGAGAAACTTAATCCATGTGCACTTACTACATCCAATTAGAAAAGAAAAAGGACATGAACAGACGTTTTTTTTATTTTTTTTTTTTATTCCACAGTGTTTATCTTTGATATTTGCTTTCATTTTTTGGAGCATTTCGGGGATCTAATATAATTTCTGTTTAGTCTTTTTCTCCTTTGCCCATTGTGCTGTGTGAACAAGACGCTTTCTTTGCCTGCATCGGAGGCAGTAGAGGATGCATTTGGAGCTACCTGTCTCCCTCTGGTGGACAAAGTGTGCCTGGCAACATGCCTCCTAGTAGTGTGAGTGGGTGTTGCTTTGCATCAGCTGTCGCATACTTACTGTGAAAATGTTGGAGCGGCGCTTTGACTGCTTGCGGATGGGCGTGGGCGTGTTGGAGGCAGCGATGGTCTCAATGCGCATCTCCCGCTGACTTATGCTGGGGGTGGAGGGAACAGAGGAGGAGTAGTCGCTGAATGCACCCCCACCATTGGCCGCCTGGGGAGCGAGAGAGATTAAGAGGAACCGACAGAATCAGAGGAAAAAAAGGGGGGAGGAAGAGAGAGATTGAGAGTCAGAGAGTCAGAAAGCGAGAGGGAATAAAAACAATGAACACGCAGGTCAATTTAGGATGATGTGGATTTGATTCCTCTTTATAATGAAAAAGTTGTGATTATGAAAAGAGTTACATAAACTGAGGGTGCTGCAGACCTCTTTACATAATAGCATCAAGTAACTACAGGATCTGATGATCAGATCTTACCTGGTTAATGTGAACAGAGGGGATGGATGCAGCGGGGACTGATGAGTGGCTGGGAGAGTTAGGGAGAGATTTGCATGGACCAATAGAGAGCTGCTGCTTTTTCCTCATGGCCACGACCTTCTGGGCAACTGGAGAAGAGAGTGGCAAAGACACAGTAACAGACTGTTCAGTAATCCTGTCAAATTCTTTCTGAGTGACAGTGGATAAATTTACCCAACATATGATAAAATAAAAATATTTTTAAAAAACAAAACCTTCCTTAAAAAAAAATCTTCCTTTGAAAATTCAGTATTTTGGTTTCCAAAAGACTTGGATCATGAATTTTGTTTCCATGACAAATGAAAGTGGTGAATGTGCAGTCACTAACATTGGACAGAAGATAAACAGGTGGTTGTTCAACTAATGTGTAAAAGTCATTTTGCAGAAATAGTTCCAAAAATAACTGAGTTGTTTGTAAGATATTTATTTTCTCAAATGTATGAATTTATGCAGCAGTTCTTCTTACTTTGGTAAATATTTCTTTCCTGTGTTTACTTAAAGCTTCAGTTCACCCAATACAGCAGAGGTATAGTGCACCGGAGTGCACTTAGGATGCACACATGTATGCATCCACGTGCTTAAATTGTGGCTTGTTTCAAGTGTTCTAATCATAGACTGACTTTATGAAAAAAAAATGTAAATATGAAAACTCTGAGCATTCAATTTGTTTTTATTAGCTCTCTTGCATGACAAATACTTTAGTGATGGCTGAATCTTCAAGGAACCCGGGTTATGCATACTGCATAATGCAGACAGATGTTTAAACTGTTGTTTTATTCACAAAGGTTATCTCCTTTCTGTCACTCTTGTTAGAAGGCTAAGTCACAGGTGAATTATTCAACAACAGCACACCCAATTATTTGGGTGATCTGATCCTTTAACACTGTGTTTGGTAAGTATTAGCATAGAGGACTTGTGCAAACCATCCACACACAAATGTTTCAAGTATTTCTTTAGTTTTTATGGCTAACTTAATAGATCCTAGAACAGCAGCCACATTAATATGAAATAGTAGCGTGAACAGGTGTTACCAATGAAACTAATTAAGGTCCTGTTCCATTTAGTGTCCCAGAGCCTTTAAAATGTGCCAACATGCACAATTGCAGCACCCTGACCCTGTTTGATGTGAATGGAACAGAACCTAAATTAGTATCATCACTAACACCTGTGTTTACGCTACTATTTCATGTCAAAACGTCTCCTGTGAAAAAGGTTTGTCATTGAGACAAAACATTCAGTAAATTCTACAATTTTATCAGTCAAATTACCACATTTTCGAAGCACGCACGATACTGTGAAAATGACAATTGCTGCCTTAATTTAGGACACCTGTGGATGTGCGTAAACACAATTAAGGGAAATGCTGTGTTACTACGTCTGCAGGTCTACATGTACAGTAGGACATGTCAATGTTGTCGTCATAAAGTGCTAAAAACAGAGAAAGAACACTCATTTTCTCTTGTTTCTTTATAAACACAGCACTAACACTACATTTATCAAATGAAACTCACCAAAGTAAGCACAGCTAATTCCAGCTACACATTATCAACACCACCTCGGGCCATTTGTTTTCCAGTCAGGTAATAAGCAACATACTGCACAGTGGATTTTACATACCTCCTGGGGAAAAAAGGGACCTCTATTTCCAAGAAAAGTAATCATACAAAATGATACTTGCAATTTTTCCCCGTCATTCACTGAGCTCTACAGAGTGATGTTAGCCAAATGAGTCTATTGTCACCATCTGAACAACCTGATTTGCCATGCAATTGGTACAGCCCGCCATTTAATTCACGAGAGGGAGGAAGGGTGGTGATGTTCACGGCTGCGTGACGTGAATTAGCACTGAGGGAAAGAGAGATGATTTGAAGTTGCGCTGACAGCTGGGACCATAACGCCCGGCTGCCTGCTGCAGCATGGCAAATAGAGAAAGAAGGCGAGGAGTGATACCGAGCGACTTCTCCAGACAGCCAACACTCCTTCATCTCTTTTAATTATTTCAAATTGGGCTTCAGGAAGCAATTAAGGCAGAGAGGGAAGACAACGTGCCTGTGCATCAAGTCAATGAAATGCAAAGTGAACGTTGTGATACATATTCAGATGTTTTGTGAAGGCATGACAGGCTTTCAGAGGAGCTGCAGCCTTAGGGGATAATGTGCTAGGGCTGAAGCTGCCGAGTTTCCAAATGACAGTTTCATGACTTCAATTATGGATTTAGGGAAAAACTCTTGAGTTTCCACATACTTTCAAGAGACATTAAGAGGGTGTTTCACCATTTACACACAACTGAATATTAACTGGTCTCTAGCTTGGAGCTGCACATTTGTCATGATCGTGATTTTAGCTTCTGTGATGAATAATTGCAGTGTTTGACAATTGTATTCAATTTAATTTAAAATGTATCATTAATGGAAGAGAGGCTGTTAATGTTCCTCTACTGTTCACAAAGCGTACTGCCAATCAGAGCAGCTGAGCACACAGCATAAAGGATATTAATGTGTATGCACACCACTCCATGTGAGGCGAGCATGCACAGGCATGCATGTTGATAGCAATAACTCATGAACAGCATGAGCAGATTTGCAATTAGCTCAGAGTAAAGAGCAAAACAACAACTTCATAATTAGTGAAGTTCTAACACAAATTCTACTCATGTTTATAGCTGGAGTAGGAAATTCTAGTAAGATAGTTGATTGTTTTATTCCCAGGTTGCCAAATAGTGACGTCTTAACACTGTTAGACTCCTCTTGGCTCTGATTGGTTATTTACATTCAGATGCAGTGGACTCTTGCAAATGCGATTAGGAGGAGCCAAAGGAACCTGATTTTAAAGTTATTTTTTCTAAAAGTTACCTACTGAACTTTTAACAGAGTGACAAACTGACAAAATATTTGGTCGACTCAATAATCTTGGATCTAAACGTAAGGGTAAAACTAATTAATTACTTCATAGATTTTTGAAAATATAAAGACCTAAATTTATCACTTTTCTTCAAATGGGGAGAAGGTGAACAGACCCTCTTTCCTAGCTGCGTTCACGTTCCTTCACATGAAGTGATGCTTGGTTGTTCATTCAAGAAACTGTCAAGAAATCCTTCAGTCTTTCCATCACACTCAGAGAGGAAATTACTAATCTGAAACACTCCTTCAAAAAATCCCTCAAAAATTTGCTTAAACAAAAATTGATGAATCACATGTAAATTTTGTTATCGCAGTTTTGGAACCTTTTCGTTAATTTTATTGGTGCGGTGGCACTTCTGCTGAATCATGGGTGATGACTGAGCGGATTTTTTTTTTATATATATAATTCTGTGTTGTTTTTTTGGGGGGGGCGAAATCCTGCACAGTTTGACTTTAAGCATCCACAAAGGTTTGAGTGAAAATAAACTCTTATATATTCTAGTCTAGTCCTGCATATGGACTCTAGTCCACATGCAGCTCATTTTGCTGTTTATTTCTCACGTCTGTGTAGGCATGGCAGGTCACTCTTTGATTGACATCCCCCTCAGGAAGCTAAGCAATGTGCTGCTGTGGAAACGGTCACTAGCAAAACATATTTTAGTGTATTCAGAATATTTTCAGCACTTTACATTGCTGTCAGACAACTCTTTCTGACATGGAACTGAAGCCACCATCTACGCTCTCATCAAAGCCACCATATTGTTTTGACAAAAAAGGTAATTTTAACTCTCAAAGCACAGGAGTTGCTGGGCTACCGCTGCTCGATCGGTTAGTTGTTTGTGTTATCGTGTGACTTAGGTGTTTTAACACGTTAGTTCGGATCTGAACTACTTGCTGCGGATCGAGCTAGCAGTTGACCTACAACTCCTATGTTCTGCAAGGTAAAAATGACAAAGGAGTCTGGAGCAATAGAACTCTAGAACCAGCCTGTAGTTCCCTGTTAAGTTTGTCAGTCTCGAAGAGGCAGATCAAGTGGAGCAGAGAGGTTTTGTTGGACCTGTTTGGTGGGACAACTGACTGGATTTTTTCATGACTGTTTAATTGCATAATTTTACTAATAAATGACCCAGCATAACCATGACCAATTCAAACTAAATATCAGGAAAATGGCTATTGTGGCTTTTTCCAGTGGCTTTAACATTAATGACATTAATACAGCCTTTGTGTCTGCCTTGAGTGATGCATGAGAATAAGACTGTAATTATTTCACCTACAAATGTCAGAGAATAGTCCCAGTGATTTTTTGGCACTTTTGCTATATAAATTACCTGAACAATTAATCAATTATAAAACTAAGTCTAGAGTAACATTCTGTCAATCGACTCTAATGAAAACAAAGTCAGTCAAAGGGAAAAAAAAAAACAGTTCAGGGCAGCCAACTTATCCAATGCGCCTCATGTGCCAGCAGGACAGACGGCACTAGTGCTCCGTACTTCAAACCATCATGTTCAAGCTACACATTGTACTTCCTGTCTAACCCTTTTCTTTTTTTCTTTTAACACCCGTCTCACCGTCCTGGAAGACTCTCTCCACATTCAGGCCGTAGGTGGAACAGGTCTCATAATATGTGCAGCGCTTCAGGTCATTTGACAACTTTCTGGCCCGCGAGTCATCGATCACTCTGGGGTTGGCAGCACTGATTGCATCTGAGTAAACAGAAAACATATTCAAACATTTAATCTAAATAATAAGCCTGGTGATATTGTGGATTTTTGCTGTTGTCAACAAATTTCACAAAAAGACCAGTTGGAACACTATAATATTCATCTGCGGATTAATACACATTTAATGTGCTAGTGAGGTTTTCTGGTCTATTTAAGATCGACTCAAAATAAACTACATTCATCACAACAAAGGAGGTCTGATAATAAATAAACTACAGTATATCAGACTTTAGCAACACAAGCAATACTTTGTTTGTAGGATCAAATAAGTGAATTTAGTGGAATTTGTTGACAATAAGAAACATATAGAACGTGCAAGACCCAAACCCACATTTTCTAAATAAAATAAAGACAAGATCAGAACATGGAGTTCTTCCTGTATAAAGTGTGTAGTTCCAGTATGGAGGAAGCAATATCCTGACAAAACATATATATATCAGATGAGGGCAGACACCTTGTGTTCCGACGAGGACCATGGGGACCTCAGCTGTGTTCCTGTAGCTGGATAGGCGCAAGAAGTAATTGTAGACTGTCTGGAAGCTGATCTCATCCTCCAGGCTAAAGACGAAAACCACCGCGTCAACCCAGGCAGCAAACTGAGGACAGAGCAGAGGTGGTAAATGTTGATGCACTACAAAATATAAGCTGCCTCATTATTGCACAAAAACATTCGCATGACAGATTTTTTTTTTGTCTCTGAAACACTGCTTCCACGTCAGTCACTGCACCTGGAACAAAAATTGTGTTTCGCTCATTGTTGTTTTAACTGGATGTTTGAGCTTCACTGTGCAGAATAATTCATGCGCAGAGTTTGACAGTAGAAGGCTGTTTTCACATTCATCTACTGAAACCGTAAAATCTCTTTGTATTCACTTTGTTTAAGAGATGAATGCACCAACCAGGACTGCAACTAATGATTGTTTTCATTATCGGTATATCTCTCAATCATTTTCTTTCTTAATTGATTGGTTGTTCAGCCCATGAAATGTTCATGTTTCCCCAAAGCCCCTAAAATGTTTTATCCACAACCCAAAGATATTCAGTTTACTGTCATAGAGGAGTAACTAAACCAGAAAATATTATTTGTGAAGCTGGAATCAGAGTTCATACATTAAAAAAAGTAAACAATTATCAAAATAGTTGGCAATTAATTTCACAGCTGACAACTAATCAATTAATCGACTA
>JAJHUR010103658.1:0-11753 GCA_027495735.1 Lutjanus campechanus
TTTTTTTGTTTCCATCATCAGCGGTTAGATAATACCTCGTAGCCCTGTCTGACTATTTTTGGCGCTGCAACTTCACGTCAACAGTTCAACTGGGTTTAATAGCCGCTTGTCAGCCTTGTCAGTCGATAGATGGTGCTTGTTGCTGTTGCTTTCTTCTGAACGGCCTGACATTTTGGAAAACTTTTCTTCGGGGCTGTACGAAAATGACTGCTGCCCATCAAAGCCGTTTCAAGTTCTCCTGCATCAAAAAAAAAAATCATCAAACGCACACACTCACGCACACACACACACACAGTCCTGCAGAGGATAATATCTGCCGGTTGAAAAAGAAGATGAAAAAAACAATTTAGAGTCAAAAATACACCCCATTTCTGAAAGACGAGTACGGCAATGCCTTTTACAAACTAAATACTGATAATTATGTCAATCGGAAGAAGAGAAAATATGCCAGAGTGCTGTGGTGTTGTGGATACAGTTTAAATTTAAAACATAATTTCTGTTTTGATGCAGTGTTATGTAAACCTGAATTCTCCATTAGTGATTATACATTATTAAGGGTCACCACAAATAGGCCTGTGGTTACATCACATAAAATCACATCCACAGATAGCATTGTCGCAAACATCCTTTTACCGGTCCCCCATTTCCTCTGCTGGGCTCCTGTCATGCTTTCCATTTTCTCATAACACACACTGTACGCAGTTTCCAATAATTAGAGGGATGAATTCTTGTTCATTTTTGAAGCCTGGGTCTTAGAGTTTAGCATAAATCATCCTAATTGTCGTGCTGTGATTGCAACCGTCACTTGCAGATTTCAGCTAGGTAAGTTAGCTCGCGTTATGATACTGTCTCTCACTGAAGTTTTAAAGTTTCAAGCTGACAGGTAACTATTACTGCTAGTATTATATAGAAAAACATAAAATCCAACTTTTTTAAACATAGCTATGGCTGCAGATTGGATGAGCCCCAAAGCCTATCCAAGGCATACCCAAAGCTGTTCTTGAACCATTAGGAGCACATGTATGATTTTTGGTAGAAGGTTTTTTTAATTTCCCATATTTAATGCAATATATATGCTACATGACCTACGACTGTAACTTATCAGCGTTCGAAATGCAATGCGATCACATCATTTAACCCTACCAAGTTCAAATGTGATAACACTACCACAGAAAAAATAATATTTACACATTTTATTACGTTTTTTTAAGGGTATATCTAGGCATTTTCCTTCAGAGAAATCTTAGCATGAATACATTTATAGTGGTTTTCCCATTTTTTTAGATTTTGTGTATATAAAGAAGTAAAGAAGTGTTCTAGCTTCATATGACATATAAGAACTTCAAATTATACAAAGCACCAGTCAGCTGCACCATCTGTTTCAATTGGCTCTGTCTTTACATGAGAGAAGAGAGGCGGCTCCTCCTTCCAACTTGGCCTCTCATTGGCTCATTGTGGGCTGTGGCCAGGACATGGAAGCTCCTATTTGCTCAGGTGAGTTGTCAATGAAAAGGCCAGAGGGCAGCGGCCATCTTGACACCAAGGTATGGCCTCTATCTGTGTGCAAACTTCAGACACAGAGGAATATACCTGGAGAATTATGTTTTCTGCAGGACTTGGGTATTTATCAATGAAAACTGCATTTTGGATGAATTATGTTACTGGATTGGATCAAATGGACCTTCGCTAATGTAACAGGACCATCTCTGTTGGAATATTATCGTTCAATGGATTACAACTTCACCTGTAAGTTGCATCAATTTGTAATTGTTTGTTTGCTGGTTTGTGGCACTGATTGTAGCTGCTTTTATCTCAAAATGGCTGGCATCGATCGAGACACAAGAATCTCATCTTCAGTATAGTGCATGAGTATACATGTTTTATATGACAGTTGTGTTGTTTGATGGATATGGGCAGGAGAATGAACATCTGCTAGCTGGTTTGTGCTCAGAGTATCTCTATGCTTTGCCCTGCTCGGTTGAGTAGCACACTAGATACATAGTTTCCCAGTATTTGTTGTTTCCTCTTCTTCTGTGGTAACCTACACTTGACCCTCGTGTGTGGCGTGTGATTGACATCAAACAAACCCCTGTGATTACAGCCTTCCCTGCTTTTTTTTTTATCATCTATTGGATAAAAACCAGATTTTAGAAAAGCGTCTGTCCTGCAGTGGGTTGACTATTGAAAAGTAGATCAATCAAAATATGGGACATGGTTGCAATATATGGGACAGGGGACAAGGGATAAAAAATTCTGTGCTGTCCCTCAGAAAGTGGAACACCTGGTCACCTGAAGTTGATTTTACCTGCTGTTCAAACTGATAAACTTTATTGTTTTTTGTGAGTATACTCTCATTCTAAACGTGATGCCTTCACTGTGATATATCAGCTTTTCTTCTAACAACACTCAGTGAATCATTGTTTCAGTTATAAAAGTGAAATTATTTCCCATTCTTGCTTGATGTAAGACTTCGGGGTTCTCAAGAGGCCGCTGTCACTGTTGTATTTCGTGCTTCATGATGCACCACACGTGTAAATATCTTGTCTTTGTATTCGACTGCAGATCATTGCATTATGTTTTTATTTAAGTTTTACACAATGTCCCAACATTTTTTGTAATTGGGGTTGTACATCAGAACACAGGGATGCAATCAAACAAAAGTAGCATAGTATGAAGTACATCTTGGCCTCAGAAGTTACATTTAGTTGGGTTAGTTAGCCGAACATGCAGAAGTCAAGCCCACAATTTAATCCATTCTTACACCTTTGCCCTTGTATTTCTCTTACACCGGCCTCTGTAGACTTAGTATCACATTATTAAACCATGTTTGCTGCTTCAACATGTCCAAAGCTTGACTTGCCAGTACGGGTGGGCGGATTGATCCACAAAGTATTGATACTGCAGATATGAAGTCTTGTTTTGAGCATCGATTCAAGCGTCAATCGGATCGATACCAAAAAGATCAAATCCTGAGCACATGAACATATAGGCTGTATATAGCAATTGCACTTCTGCTGCTGTTTTGTGCTTGTGATGACCTCTTTAGTACAGAGAATTCATAATATGAACATTTGTAATTTACCCTTGAAAACTGCCCCGTGTTTAAACATGCATGTGATTAAGTAATTAACAGACATTTGGCACATTATTTTGTGGTAATTAAAATATATTCAGAAGTAACCTATTAATAATGTATTCACCTCATATTTCTCTCCCTATACTGATTACATTAGCTGTGTTTAACAATAAAATAATTAAGGTTGGTAGTGATATTGGTGACTGTGGCTCTAGTATAAGTTCCTATCAGATTAAAAACAAAGTTTGTGATATCGCCCACCCGTATCTGCGGTACCTAGTTACGGTTGCTAAGCTATGATTGGATAATGACTGTTTTTAGAGGTGTCTGGTAAACGGTCAGTTTAGAAATCATAAAATTCAGGATGATTGCTGCTTACCACCACATCCAGGCACCAAATCTGAGTTTGTGACAAATCTTTATTTATAGCTGAAGCGTACAAATGATGTGCAGCACTGCTGCGAATAACAAGTGCACGGCCCATATTATCCCTGTCACCTCTAAGTGCACTGTAAGCATTTCCCAGTAGAGTGTTCCTGCTTATCACTCTGCCAAGGAGCTGCTGCCACACCGCAGTCGCCTAATGATGTTGCCCGGGTCGTGATCATTTACTGAAGGGACCTGTCCCCTCAGGGGGGTCAGGGTGACTTACAGCACCTGAGACGCAACTGTTTCTGGAGGAGGTGACACGTGCCCGAGCACAGCTGCCGATGCCGTCGCTCCCGCCGTCGCCGCGGGCTATTTCCACCCTCCAACCTGATTATCCAAAGAGCTTAAAAATCAGCTCTCGCAGTCAAAGGAGACAACAGGTTCATCAACACATTGGATGAGTGTTTGCCGTGTGTGTATGTGTGTGTCGCTGCCTGTGGTTAATCTGATCCTGAGTCCCTTCACACAGATGTTCAGGGACGTTACGTGACTGGCGTGCTGGGCCCAGAGCTTACTTCCAAACCTCCTTATATTGAGTGTAACCAGCTGGGTTTTAATGATGGTACAGTCACACTTTTATACACTTACACATGCTCTAATGTACGCACACACACTGCTCATGTGAGCACCTTTTGCTGCTCAGGGACCAAACTGTTGAAATGGGAGCGCTTGTGGGAACTCTGAATCCCGTTAACCCCTAAAAACTGGATATCTCCGGAAATACTACTGAGGCTTGAAGAGCTGAGTGTTATATTCTGTGAAGGAAGTGGGATTTCAGTTTCGAGCTTTTGCCCGATAATCCTATCTGGGGCATGTCTTGAACATTTTGAATGGTTGGGGTCATGAGCTCAGAGGAGAGGGCTGTCTATGTGGACTGTACTGTAGGTTATATGCTGTTATATACAACCCCAGTTCCAAGAACACGGGGATGCTGTGTGAAACGTAAATAAAACCAGAATGCAATGATGTGCAAATCATTTTTGACTTGTATTCAATTAAATACTGCACCAAGACAAGATATTTAATATTATTTTTTGTAAATAGGCACTCATTCTGAATTTGATGGCTGCAATGTGTTCCCAAAAAAAAAATTTGGGTCAGCAGCAACAAAAGCCTGGGAGAGTTATGGAGTGCTCAGAAAAACACCTGTTTGGATCATTCAAAAGGTGAAGTGGTAACAGGTGACAGCATTATGATTCATCCTCAAAGGCATCCTCAAAAGACTTTGTGAAAAACTGCAACGTTTCTCAACGCAAAACTGCAAGAAATGTATGAATTTCACCATCTACAATACATAATATAATCAAAAGATTCAGAGAATCTGGAGAAATCTCTGCATGTAAGAGGCAAGGCCCAAAACCAACATTGAATGCCTGTGACCTTTGACCCCTCAAGTGGCAGCACTGTATTAAAAATCTACATAATTGTTTAAAGGATGTTACATTGGCTCAGGAACACTTTGGAAAACTGTTGTCAGTAAACGCTGTTTGTCACTGTGGCTACAAATGCAAGTTAAGACTCTACCACGCAAAGCGAAAGCCATTTATAAACAACACCCAGAAACGCTGCAGACTTCTCTGGAGCCTGAGCTCATCTGAGATGGACTGACGCAAAGCGAGAAAGTGTGCTGTGGTCTGACAAGTCCACATTTTAAATTGTTTTTGGAAATCGTGGATGTTGTGTCCTCTGGGCGTGAAAGGAAAACGACCATGAAGATTGTTACCAGTAACTTCAAAAGCAGCATCTGTTATGGTAGAGAGTGTGTTAGTGCCCATGGCATCATGGGTAACTGTCCCATCTGTGAAGGCTCCACTGATGCTGAAAGGTACACACAGGTTTTGGAGCAACATATGCTGCCATCTAGACAATGTCTTTTTCAGAGACATATCTCCTTATTTCAACAAGACAATGCCGAGACACATTCTGTCTGTGTTACAACAGCGTGGCTTTGTAGTAAAAGAGTTCAGGTACTAGACTGACCTGCCTGTAGTCCAGACCTGTCTCCCACTGAAAATGTGTGGTGCATTATGAAGCGGAGAGCACCTGAAGTTGTATATCAAGCAAGAATGAGAAAGAATTTCACTTTCAAAACTTCAACAGTTAGTGTCCTCAGTTCCCAAACGCTTACTGAGTGTATATATTTACAAAAAAACAACAAAGTGAATCAGTTTGAACATTAAATATCTTGTCTTTGTGTGTCTGTACTGGATTCAGTTGAATATAGGTCGAAATGTTTTTGCAAATCATTGCATTCTGTTTTTATTTACACAATGTCCCAACTGTTTTGGGATCGGGTTTGTATATGTACCACTGTTCATAAAGCTTTGAGCGAGATTAAAGACTGGCTTACTGTGAAGGCTCACAATTTTCAACACTGAGCTCAGCACACAAAGCACAATATCAAATAGGATCAATGTATTCCGTATAGTGATCTTAAAATATTAATGGAGTTCTGTAATTAATAAACCTGTAGCTAAAAGGGTATATGTGACTTGTATTTTGGGTTTAATTAGGATTTGGACCCCTACTGGTGTAGTTAAATATTTATTGCTTGTTTGATCTCTGATATTATCCTCTTATCCTTTTTATCTTTTAGATCAACAGCAGCTTTGTATGTTTCAGTGTCAGTTTTCTTATCTTGTTTGTTCATGATTTGATCTGGTTTGGTTCTGTGCCACACACAAACACAGCAAACTTGACCAAAAATTCGCAAAAGAGGAACATTTAAAAGAAGAAGAAGAAGAAGAAGGCATACTTTAGTGATCCTCTAGGGGAAATTATTCACAGTGTTGTAATTTTTTTATGCATACACAGACCGAAAATACACACACAAGAGCACTTCAGCAGTGCCCAGGAGGTGAACCAGCACCTCTCCAGCTATGAGTCCATACCCTGTACTTTTATCCGTGCAGGACTTGAACCGACAACCCTCTGGTTCTCACACCAAGTCCTTATTGCCAACCCAGAAAAAAACACAAACACAGGCATAAAACATACTTACAATAACAAAATGCAAGTGTTAAAGAAATTGTTCAACGTTTTGGGTCATAATGTGTATTTGCTTTCTTGTCTGTACGCTAAATATGACGCTACAACCAGAAGACAGTTAGCTTAGCTTAGCAGTAAAGAGCTGGATCTACAGGGGTTTATGTACCTCTTGAACCCCCTATAAAGCCACAGCTTGTGGTCTTTACACTTAAGTTTTTGCATGAATTAAAACCCATCTTTCCACCCCCGTCCTGTCTGGTCTACCGATTGGTGTGGTCCTACTCCAGTCCACCAATCACTGGGGTGCAGCTGGACGAGCAATATATACCTACAGTATATAAGCTCAGCAAGAGCGTCTGTCTGGGCGGCTGACGTTCTGACATTTGGCTTGCCAGTTGTGCCTCTCGATGTTGTTTCTTGTGTACGTCAATTAAAGTAATGTGTTCGATGTTGCACGAGGCACTTTGTTGTTGTATAAAAGGACTGGGCCAGGAACTAGGTCTAAAAACTGAAGAAAGGCAGTAGGGGTGCTATCTCTTTTGTATTTCTGTTTTTTTTTTATCACGGTAAGTTGGTCAGACAGGGTTTTTGTTTTACAGCCATTTTTATTTATTACCTTTAATCACTAGTCAGCTCCTCTTTTGTGAGTCCTTCTTTTGTTATGTTTCTTTCGTTGAGTTGAGAAGCACCAATCAGCCCGTTCCCCTTTTTGCAGTTTCGCCTCCCTGTTGTTTGTGAATTTCCCAACACTGTGATAAATAAATGACTTTATTTTACCATTTACAACTGGTGTGTTGCTTTCCATTTCCCATCATGAGCTAGAGGTCATAACATTAATTAACAGTTTAATTATAACATGTTAGTTAGTTTTACTGAGCTTCAGTCAGAGCCGGGTTAACTGGTCCCATCCCAGCACCACAATTAATTGTGAAATTCACTCCCATCCCGCAGGATTCTTGAAAAAATGTCAGCCTCTGTTGGTTATAATCTGAATCCGCACAGCTAGATGCCATTAAATCCTACACGCCGCTCCTTTAATAGACGAACATGAGAGTGTCTACCTGAGCGAATTTCCCAAAATGTGCAACAATCCCTGTAACAACTGAATAAGGCTGAAAACATGAACATCGTGGCAGAGAACAAATGACGAGTCTTTATTTTCTAGTGGACTTTATTGTGGGAGATTAAACAGACTCCGGGGAGAGACTGTACCACCCTCCCTCTGCACACGCCCCTGCACTGGAGGAGGAAAAAAAAAAATGCATTAGCAGGAGCCTTTGAGAGTTCAGAACAATGACACGCGGAGTAGAGACAAGCGCTCCTGATGTGCTATTCTTTGGAACAGCAGTGCGAAGTGCTGTTAGTGGTCATTACTGAGCCCACTTTAGCATCCAACACCACGGAGGAATAACAACACAGCGCCTGCAGAGAGTAATAACATCTTAGTGCTCCTGTGGCCACATTTGGCTCAGGCCAGTGGTTAACTTTGCAATCTAATAGGAAATGTTTTCTTTTCAGCTCCCTCTGATAGCTTTTTAATTGGTTTTAGTGACACTGTCACCTCTCTGCCTCAATAGCCCGGAGACCGTGTTGTGTTTGCTACGACAAGGGAGCGCTGTAATATAATCATGGAATAATCATAATTAGGAAAACATAATTGTGAGCAGTTATTTGGTTTAAAATGACACAGAGGTGCAAACTAATCTTTTAAAATACATTCTTGGTGATAGTAGATGGCTGAGGAACATGTTTAAAAACAAGCAGTAATGAAGCTCAAGGCCTTTTACTGTTTGGAGGGACCCCAACAACCTGGTCTAGCAGACTCCTCTGGGCTCTCTGTGAATACCAAACCTTCTGGGTTGTAATAATACACACTGCACCGAAAAGCGTCTTTATCATTTGTCCATTGTGGGGAAAAATGTTAGAAGGACGAACGAAAAAACACTAAGGAGTCTAAAATGATCATTTGCAAGTGCATGAATAAAATGGTGGTTATAGAGCTTAACAGTGAGCTTTTTTGACATGATATACTCTGAATATAAGATTTAGATTATAAGCTAAAATGTTGTAAACATCCAACACAGAATTAAAGATATTTATTTATCACGAGCATATTTGTACAACGGCAGTGAAATGAGATTGCAATAACTCTGATTACTGTGCAAATATCAAACATAAAGAGGAAAGTTAAGAAACATAAATTGTAAGTCAAGTTACACAAAGAGAAAAGTGGCAGAATTTCTAAGTAAATCGTATATACACAGAGAAGAAATAACAGAATCTCACAGAATTTTTCTATACCTAATAAAATAAAAATGAAAGCAAATGTTGTAGGACAAATTACAACAGTTACGGAGGAAATACAGGTGATAAGACACATTGTGTAAGTTAAAAAACCTGTAGTGTTTGAATTAGCGGGGATTTGAAAATATATAGTATATATGTTGGCAGTATGAATATATAGTCATTGTAATGAACAGACAGTATACAGGGAGCGGTGAGGAGTTGGAGTGCAAAATATGAATGCAGTGTTATTGTTTTTCTCTTAAGAGTTTATGGTCTTCAGGGCCTCGGGGGAAGAAGCTACCATGAGCTATGAGGCTGTGAGATGATGGTATTTGCTCCCACCTAAGCCACAAGTCTGTTGGATATCATCCTTGTTTTAAGAAAGACATGTTTCATTTGCAAAGACATGGAGAAGTACAACACTGACTGTAATCCTGAAGTGTAACAGCGACATCTCTAATTGGTGGAGCTAGCTGTTACCATGGAAATGTTTGTTTACAGCATCAGCAAACGGGTACTTCCACTAGAAGGCTGGCTAGCAAGGTACCTAAAATTAGCTGAATGAGTTGTACAGATATTATCCCACACTAAATTTAAATTTATATTCAAACAAAAACCGCATGAAGCCTGTAAACACTTTTGTGAGTGCGTGCATGCTCATTGTACCGACAGCTAATCTCACATACGGGACCAATCAACCTAATATGCTGAAGGACCTGTGGGAGTCAGACTTTTGGAAAAACATTGAACGCCCTTTTTTCCCCTGACTCTTATGCCTTCGTGTTTTTATGGCCGAGGCATTGTGTTTTCAGGTCACCCCATTCTTATGAACACAACAGCTCAAGAATGCCTCGAGGGAATTTCTTCAAACTTGACACAAATGACCAGTTGGAGTCAAAGATGACCTGATTAAATGTTGGTGGGCAAAGAGATCGAGGTCACAGTGACTTCACTAAACACATTTCATATGCTTATGACAAAATTACACACCAATGCCTAATAGGTCAACTTCACTGTGACATCATAATGTTCAGCTCTCAGTGTTAAAATAGTCTCTATAAGTGAAGACAGCGTGTATTCACTGGTATCAGACATGTAACAGGTTGTGGCAGAACTCAAATGCAGCACTCTGGATGTTGGAAACTGTTGTAATGACCTTTGTCACATTAGTAACTTGAGCAAGTAATGTAGCACAGAATAATGTTTGTTATTCAGGTAAAGAGTCAATGCAAGGTCTCTGTGGTTTCGGTTCGAAGGACGAACTGAGCTGAAACCGGCAGTGGGATCGTGAGCAGCCTTGCGTGCCCACAGACCCAGATAGTTCAGTGTTGTTACAGGTGACTGTACCAGAAGGGAACAGGTTGGGTCGACAAGGCAGAGGGTCTAGAACTAGGTGAGCAGACATTCAAAGCTGAAGAGCCGACAAGGGACGAGCTGGAGGTAGGTCAAGGCCAGGTGGAGGATTCGGAACCAGTTGAGGAGACAGGCAAAGCAGACGAGCCGATGAGGAACAGGCAGGAGGAAAGTCAGAGCCAAGCAGAAGGTCAATGAGCCAGCAGGTAAGCACACAATGGACGCTTGCACAGGAACACGCGCGGCGACGCAGTGAGAGACGCTGAGACGCTGAGACGCTGACAGCCTCAGACGAGCAGGAGGAAACACTTGCTGAAGTGTCGTCATCGAGCGGAAACGCCGGGCAGCCACAGACAGACAAGAACCAAAGATGCCAAGGCAGAGCTTGTGGTCGGGGAAGGAAGGCTGGTGCATTTACCAGGTCTGAGGCAGGCAAGGTCGGCAACGGGGAATCACTCCAGAGGTGAACACTGGAAAGTCTTGCACAAAGTCTGCATGAGCTGCAGCTGTGCTCACAGGTGAGGGGAACTGGGCTGATGAGGTGGGCGTAGCAGGCAGGTAGAGTGGGAGGGAGGGAGAGGGCTGTGAAAACACGTATACTGAAAACTTTCATTTTGGGAAAAAACACTTAATACCTTTCATTAAATTATTTTACAGTTATGGGTCAATATGGTGGAAAGTTCCATTCTCAGCTGACTTCTCACTCTTAACCAGCTGTGAGGGGCTGCAAGTGATCAACATCTGCTTCGGTTTTAAATCTTGTTTCAGCTCAGGACAACGTATGAGCGGGTCACGTTTGTAGTGGCATTGCAGTAGGTGCTTCACCATCTGTTGCCTGGCGGGGATCTGAACACCACTGAGTGCCCTCTTCTAGTTAACAATATAAATTCTAAAATACTGATGGAAGTTACATTGAAGAGGAAGCAGTGTCGTTTGCAGTGGTTTATGGGAGGAGGAGTTCCTTTGCTCTTAAAATAATTATGACGGTCTTGTACTTTTGCCTTTTTGTCTGTTTTCCAATCTTTTTATGGTCATGATTCATAGTTGGCTGGCTCCGTTCAAGGCTTAAATTTAAACATGTAGGATACCTAAATGAAGTGAATGAATGGGAAATTCTCTTCTGGAACTGGAGCTATTGAGAAAAAGTGGGCATTCACTGTTGAGCTCCACAGTACAACTTCTCTTTGAACATCTAACCTGAGAAGCGGTATGTACACATGTTCACATTCAAAATACCGCTGAATACCTCTTGTTGGTGACCCGGGTTCACTCAAGTCTAAGATTCTGAGAAGGATCTAAAACCGTTGGGTTAAAAAAAAAGGATAGGTAATTGAAATTGAATCTTCACTGAGCCGGTTGAATGTAATTTTCCTGCTTTCAACATCTGCCACCTCCACAAAAACAGGCACGAGTCCAGTCAAAAGTTACCAGTTTACAGAGAATCTATTTTATCCACCAGGCTGTGTTTCTTTTCCAGTGGTTGCCCTGACAAATTTGCTGATAGTAATGTCACTTATGCACTGGGCAGTGCTAATTAGCTTGTGTTTAATCCTGCATCCGGGAATGATCTGTCACAGATACAGTGGCGCTAACAAACTGCCCTTGAAACATTTTTTTCCCC
>JAJHUR010103662.1:0-29363 GCA_027495735.1 Lutjanus campechanus
AAAATTGCTATAGCTTTAGATTAAATTATGCAATGTACACCAGATTTCACATATTTGATAAGAGTCCCACCCTGAACACATCTCCATGACAATCAGGACATAGTCATAGCGCCACCTAGTAGAGACGGGCAGTGACATCGTATTTCTTCCTTTTATTGAAAAAAAATTACAATCAGCACAATAACTGACACCTTGGTGGGTGGTGCCAGCCTAGGTGAGGACTTCTCCTGAGATGGGGGGCAACTCCTCGGTGGAGCCTGCCAGCCATGGTACGGCCAGGCTACCTCAGTGGGTTAAAATTAAGACAAACAAAAGACAAAATAAATTTTTTGGGAAAAAAAAAAAAAAAAAAGCTCGAAGGACAAAAAAGAACAAAATTTTAGAGGCGACCACAGTTGAGGATGACTGCCTTTAATGATGCACATACATTTACATGCACACTAGTTTTACACTAATATTCAGAATATGGCAATATGCTGAATTTGATACAAGTTGTGTAAACAGCATATTGTGGTTGGATATTCTGGATAAGACGTGGGATGTGCTGGTGTTATTCTGGTTTTAGGAGATATGTGAACAGATTTAGATATGTAAACAGCAACTCGGGGCAGGGTTTTTACAGCAGTTTGTGACACAACCTCTTCTGCTCTGTGCTGTAACAAACCAAATAGCCAGCAGTTTGCAGGACTGGCATAGAGATACATGCACGAAAGAAAATCTCACATTTGTGATCGGAGGGATAAACACACTGACTCTCAAACATTATTTTAAATGTTTGATATGAACATGTTTTTGGATATTCACAAATACTGCAATGCTTTTCAAGAAGGCGATTAAATGAATGAAAGAGGGAGGCTGAGTTTGCACGTTCAAAGATCTCCGCCACCAGTAGAAAACTTTTTTAAAAATACTGTTTTGACAGAATAAAGTGGCCATAATTAGAGACTCATTCAGAGAATGTTCAGTATTAATTTGACTGGCCAAAATAAAACACTTACATTTTTTAAAAATGTTTTTAAAATTATATTTAAGTAGGCTACTTAAAAGTTCTATGCAAAGTTTCTTTCTTATTTTAACGTCAATATTCACTTATCTTAAGATTCTACACAAAGATATTCTATTCAATAAATATTGTTGTTTTGTACCTCATTCTGTTCTATATAGATCTACTTATTGTTTGACAGATGGAGCAGACTGTTTGAAAGGAGGAGGGACTGTTGTGGAAGAACTGGTGTTTCAGGTGTGACAGTGTGGAAATGGTTTACGTGGCTCTCTGGTCAGTTTGAAAGGGCAGAATTTTGCTTAAGGCTGGACATGAACATTTTCCCAGCCAGCAGTAAATGTGAACGTGCCGTTAGTGCATCATCAGCATGATGTTCCTTCAACCACAGAGAAGGAACTAATTATTTGATCTGGTGACAGCTTGTGTGTTTGTTCCTGTCTGCTGTGTGACTGCACTTCTTCCCCAGTTTGAAACCCTGTATGTGCTTTAGAAATGATTCCAACTAGTGAAATTCTTCTGAAAATGTTTGGAACCTTGTTTGCCTTATCTTTGTACACGTTTTTTCTCTAATAGTGAAAACTAATATAGTGCAGAAAAAAATCAAAAGGTACATTTTTACACGCATTTAAATCCCAGACTTTACAAGTCAGACATAGGTAATGTAAATATCCGGCCCCATGGCGTGTTTCAAATCTGGCCCTTCTTAAAAGGTATTTGAATAAGCCTGGTGTAGATGGTCAGTCAAGTTTGTATTCACCTGCAGATGTTGTTAATGGCCCCTGAGAATAAACCATGTCTTATTTCAATCACTAGAGGGCAGCAAAACATTGTTTTTATTCTCTCACCATTACAATAATAGGACATTTGCCACAGAAATATAATGAAAAATGTATAAAATTATAAAATAACATGACAATAAAAGTTATCATAAGCACATGACTTGTAGGTAAGTAGGTCTAAGTGTAGCACACAGACATATCTGTACAAAAAGACCTTGTAAACATTTCCTGCTACTTCACCACCAAACATTTCTTGAATGACAGGAAGGATTTGTATGTGATGTCAGTGTTCATTTCTCTACTCCCTCTTGTCTTTAGTGGTGGTGTTGCTGCTGCTGCTGCTGCTGCTGCTGCTGTAACAGAGAACCTGGGCCAGGAGGACACAACTGAGACAGGCTGACAGTATGTGTGACAGAGTAGACAAAGAGCTTCCTGTTTCCTACAAAACAAAGTTTGAAGCAACCTCAGTTAGTAAAGACAACAATGACAGATTGAAGTATTGTGAAATATGTTGCAGCTGCATTTATGTTTGTGTTTATACCTGTAGAGACATAAAGGCAACACCCAGAGAGCCTGCCCACGATAGGAACACAGACAGAGTGGACAGCTGACCTGTGTGGCCGTTACAGTGGTTTGTCCGAGCCTGGACACCCTGGAAACAACAAATCCAGCAAGTCACTCTCCTCTGATCACAGTTCACTGGTATTGTAGTTTTTCTCAATTGCTTTGTTTCATTTTTTTGAAACACCCTTAATGTTGTCTAAACAGTGCAATCATCTCAACTGTTTCATGGGACATCACAGCTCTACTGCATGTCTGCAAAAGGTAGTAACTCACCCATTGCAACTTGAAATGTTTATTATCTACAAATCTCTGTTTTCTTCTACTTTTTTGTGTCTTCTGACTGCTAACTGTACTACACAAGAATGTCAGCTTTATCCAGCTGAATACTGTTGTGCGTCACACTGAGCTTTTTAGATTCAGATTTCAACAGTAGGTAAAAGTAGTACACAGAAAAAGGATATGCACATGTGTATGTATACACTGAATGCATTTGTAGCAATGCGTTATGTGTACTGTGAACAGAAAATTCACCTTTCATGTTAAATAAAATGATTAGCTTTTGGATTACTACCTTGCTTGCAATTAAAGCTGCCAAACTGGAGGCCTGCGTCACCGAGACAACTGCTGCACTTGTATACGAGCCCAGGAGGAACATTACACCACTGTACGCCAAGAGGAACAGCAGTCCTGCCATATAAACACAAAACAAGGTGATATAGGATGGTAGAAACACCAGAATGTTTCATTCTTATGGTCACTTACAAAATAAAATATTTCAAATTAAATACAAATTAAATAATCATCTCACCCAAAAACTAAATCAGCTCTCAGTGAACGTGTTTTAAGTGTTATAATACCTAAAGGTCCTGGTGAAAAGCTCATGAGGTGGTACCACCACAAGGTGGCGTTCCAGGAAAGCACTGACCAAAAATGACATGTGAGTCACCTGAAACACTGTGGTGAGCTGATAAACTGTTGTTCACATCCAGCATCTAACACTGACTGACACACTGGTGGACTCTGAGGGGCAGGGTAAAAAAAAATGAAAAGGGCACCACACTATTTCCAGAGTGGCAAAAATCACTATGGATTCAGGTGAAAAAGTTCCAGTTTCACTTCATTTTCTGGAAGGGCACCTTAGAGGGCACTTTACCACAGTTTGTCCTCTAGAAGGGCACTCTCGCAGTTGGAGCCGTAGCTTGAAATGTCACTTGTGACTGTGAAAATAAATTTGAATTGTCCACATTTTGTTTTAAGTTACTTGTATAAAATGTTCCATACATACTAAAGTTGATAATACATAAGGTGATTAATTATACACATATTATGGCTGGTGGCTGTAAACTTTAAGGCTTCTGTAATAATGGAGCCACCTGAGTAATTTCTTCAAATGGGTCACAGAAGTTCACTTCTGTGAAACAAGTTCATTTTTATTTAATTACTACACAGTTTGTGTTTGTTTAATTTGAAGAGAACAGGATGCAGTTTTGTTTAGGTATACTTTATCATAAACCTTTAAACACTTTTTTCTTTATAAATGAATTACAGTTCTGACATTCACCAAAGATCCTGGTTGTTTACAGTTCCGTCAGTGTGAGGAAACACAGCACTTTGATAAAAGCACAGCAAACATGGCTGATATCTAGAGTGCGCTGTAACTACTGCCAAAACACAATAATCTGGAAACTCAATCCACCCTCTATATTATCATCAAAGGAAGTTTTTTTTTAAATCTGTGGGCAATAGAAAGGCTTTTAGTTTATAGAGTGTATTTATCTCAGACATTTAAAAACAACAAATGTCGAGCAGACTCACTCACAGAGAGATGAAACACAGTCTGATAAATACACCAAAATAATAATGAAGATTGATTTGAGTCAGTCCAACATACGCTATCGTGCTACTGTAAATACTCCCTCACATACTGAAAGGTGTATTAATCCACCACTGAAAATAATGCAGCAAATGCACTTTCTGTTCCTATTTGAGTAACATTTGCTAAAATCTACGGCCGTCTTAGGAAATGACTGAGACTTTTGTACTGTATTTTGTTAAAGCCACAGACGGGGACTAACACATTGTTGGTTTTGGTCTATTCATAAGATCTGATACCATAAGAAAAATAGAAAACAAGGCCACTCTCATTCTGAAAGTATATATATTATTTGGAATTTGAAACTGTAAAAAGGTGAAGGTACCTTTGACGGTATCTCCACGATAATGCAGGATGAGGAAGACAATCGCTGCTGTCTGGACCAAAGTGAAGAGCCTCTCACCCCAGGCACTGTGGAGCAGTTCAAGTGAAACACATCATATAAAACACAAATCTATGATAATACTGTAGACACATGCAAAACAGAACAGTTTTCTCCACTCAGCTGAATAGTACAGACATTATACGACATGACTCCACTCAAACTGCAACAGAGAGTCTTTCAACTATTCCAGTCATATAAATATGTCATTTATAACACATCACTAGAAATCCAAGTGGGGGGAAAGTACTGAAAAATAAACTTGAAATTAGTGATGCCACAATTTTTCATGTTTAAAAACTGATTAATGAATGTCTTCTTGTCTGATATCCACACAAAGGGTTCAGTGCTGTCCACCATCAACTAGAGACTGTGTTTTACATGAGACATGGAGTTGGATACAGTAAATGTGAAAAAGTTCATTCTGAACCATTAAATGTATGAGTGGGTCAAAATGACCTACTGTTTTTTATTTCAATATCTTTGTAATAAAAACCAGTTATACTAAAAAAAAATAAAAGCATGTAACATGCTTATGTGGATCATTGCCAACATGATGTCACAAATATTCTGAAAGTAATATAAAAGTGATATTTAAATAATTTTGTTTTAAATTTATTTTAATCACTGCCAACATTTATATGGATTAGTGCCAATTTATGTTGTCTTGTTGACAAGTATACTATTACAGTGATGCTGATTTACCTTTGAACTGCCACTTGGATCTGTTTTTATGTGTTATAAAGGAGATTTCATGAGAAATAATAATTTGTCAGATTTTCTGTTGTAATTTGTGTGAGGTTCACCCCTTTTTTCCTCATAAAATGTCTGCACTAAAAAACACATTTTTGGTAAGATCATGATTAGGCAATTTTCAAAACTTTCTCTTCATATGATTCCTTAAGACTTTTCTCCCTCTCATTCAGAACATATTGTGGACACAAAATCTGCTGAGTTTGTTTAAACAATAATTTTTGTGAGGTTGATCCACACTTTTTGGGTAAAATTCCTGGACTATAACTCTCGGGCTCAGTCTTTAAACTTGACAGAACATGTATTGAGGTGTGTAGGCTTCGTCTGTTACACGTGTGGTGAACAGATGAATCACACATTCATAAGGCATGGACGATGAGAGGAAACACCTGATCATAAATGAGCTGTAAGCTTGAACATTAACACTGCTATAGTTTCCATTTCGTTTACTCCAACTGTCTGTTTCTATGTCTCAAATAAGTAGGTAGTTGGAAGGGTTGCAACATGATCATGATGTCACTTAATGACTCCTGTTCTGATCTGTCAGTGAATCAGCACAGACTGAAAACATTATTCATCGTTGTTACATACGTACAAGAGTGGGAAGTTGTTGGCCACAGCATACACAACAGGACATGAAAAGGCGTAAAGCTGCAGCAGGGCAGAGGTCAGACTCAGGCCTGAAGTGTTTCTTCTCCACACTATCTTCAACAGCTGAGGCAGCTGTGCTGCAGGAGTCGACACACAAGGAGGTGAGGAGGGTGCAGAGGAGGTGCAACATCACTGACCACAACCAGCATGTAGTCAGAGGGTCAAGTGGTTGTTCAGACTGTACTTCATTGTGCTTCAGCATAATTCAGTTTCCCATTAACTGTTTCTGCATAGATAACATGTTGCAGCGGTTTTGTGATATTATCACAAGGCCTGACATTGTCATGGTTACGCTGTTACATGCGTTGCATAGTAGCTCACCAGAGAACGTTAAGGTTCTCATGGGAATCTGTTTTAAAGAGAGCCGATCAATAATGATCAATCATTAAAAGACAAAAAAAAAAAAAAGATGAGTGAGGTGCTTGTACTTAAAGCCTACTTGAGCATGTGCGTTTTATACAACTTTATACTTCAACTACACTGAATTTCAGAGGCAAATATTGTACTTAAACTCATAAACATAACTAATCACTGAAGGGTTAAACATTTCTTTATGAGCTGAGAAAATACTCATACATCTTAAGTTAAATAAACTATTTAAAACCCTCTTGGATTAGCTGGAAAATGTATAGTCATAAAGCAGAAAATGGGGCTGTTTTTCTGACTTTTCAGTGATATGTGTAATGCACTGTTGTACATTAAACTAACCAACAGTATATACAATAGTTGAAATGAGCATAACCTCAAACATCTACAGCAGTAAAATGCAACATAAACATTAATGTAAGTAATATTAACCCAAAATCATCACATATAATAGAAAAACACTGACAGGGAACATTTTACTGCAAAATTAGTACCTTTACTTTTGATGCTTTTAGCTGAAAATGCTTTAATTATTTTACTAAAGTAAGGTAAGTGAGGTTTGGACTGCAGGACTTTAATTACGAACAGCCTTTTTCAAGGTGTGGTCCTGATACTTTTACATGGAAATACTATTGTGTAACCATATTTGTGAGTTGTGTTTGTTAGTGATGCCCTGCTGCTGCAACTGCTGTCACGTGATTCAATCAGAAAGGTTAGACTTTGGTCTTACCCAGGAAAGTGTCCAGTAAGATCCAGAAACCGAAAGTTTTGTTCAGGACAAACTTTAGACAAGGCACTGGGACATAAATAAAAAAAAGAAAAAAGAAAAGAAATTAAAAAGTACAACAGATGTCCAGCACCGTTAAGGCTTAATGCTGAATAACACGGTGAGATGCCACTTGTGAGTCTCCAACATGATTTTGTAAACGACTGACGGAAAGAACAGTCAAGTTTTAACACATAATATCACAGTTTTAAGTTACAAAAACAAAGTTTACAACGTTGAGCTGTAAGTAGGAGGTGGCGAACCTCCACAAGTCCCCACCCTGCGCACATCTGGAAAGATGTTTCGAAACATTTCACACGTTTTACTTTTACATTTCACAGCGACGAGCCTTACCGTGCATGTGAAAGTTGACGAAAATCTCCTCATAACATTTTTCTGGCATCAAATATGTAACCAGGAACTGTTTGACGGGAGACGTGTCCATGCTTGGTCCGCTGCAGCAGGAGTCCTCCTCAGTAACAAGGGGAGGGGTTCAAAGGTTCCCCCAATGTTTACAGCGGGGTCCACAGAGGACACGCAGCCGGGACAGCTGACTGTCTCTCAAGTCTACGGTTTCATAAAAAGCAAATCTTCTGAAGAGTAAAACATGGCCTCTTTCATTCTCTTTTGGAAAAACTCATCCCAGTTCACGGTGCTGGTATTCAGTGTATTTTAAGATGCCTTTAAGACAGGTTATGACAGATGCTTTGAATAGTAGTAGTTGTTGTTGTTGTTTTTTTGTTTTGTTTTGTTTTTTTCACAGAAATATTATATTTCCACATTAAAACATTCATAGTACACCATCTTCCCCATTTAAAAAATCCAATATATATGAATATGCAAATATTTTTCATTTCATAGATTTACTACTGGGCCCAAGATGTCTCCTACAACATGTGAACACTGAAGGCTTTAATCTTCTTCAAGGTTCGTGGTTGCCTGTCAAACTCGTGACGTCACAAACAAGTTATTAAAGTTAACTAAAATTAACGAAAAGCAAAAACTAGACGTGAAACACATTTTAGTTTGCTGAAATAAAAATAAAAGCTAGACTTTAAGAAAAAGAAAAGCTAAAAACGATATTGTGTACTTACAAAACTAACACAAAATAAAAAAATATACAGGAAATGTCTTAAATTTCAGTCTTTGACAGTTTGGTTAAATTTGTCAATACAGCAGGCATGAGGAGGCATTCTTACACCCTGACCCTGACAAATACCCTCACATTATTATTTAATAAATTAAAAAATAAAACGAAAACTAATAAAAACTAAATATTTTTAAACATTAAAAAGTAAACTGGAAAATACACAAAACAAAACTTGAATTTAAAAAATTAGAATAAAAAAAAGAAAAATGCAAAACTATTATAAATCTGGTCACAAATCCCACTAGATACCTATTAAATTCAGCTCTAAGGTGAACACATATTTCCCTCTTCAAATGTGAAAACAGACTTAAAGTCTCAAACTCTGCATGTTCATCATTCTGCACAGGGAAAATCAAGTGAATCAGAAAGATCTTTACTGTCATTATACTCAGGTACAATGAAATTAAGAATGACTTCTCTCCATCAAGCAGAAAAATATAGACATATATATATTAAAAATATATATATATGAAACATAAACAGAAGCAGAAACAGACAAATGTTAGTAATAGCAGCTTTTAAATACTGTAGATTAAAGGTTATGTACATTGTGCAGATTCTTCATATTTTGCAGGTTATTTAGAGGTAGTGGGTAAAAAATTATTAAATAGATGCTAGAACTATTACATTTTGTGCAAAATGTTGTCTGCAGTTGCACTCTCAGACTGAGGGGCATGTGTGTGCTGTTCAGTCTTTGTTTATTTTATGCCATACATAAAAAAAAAACAAATACAAAAAAAATAAGCTGTAGTTCATGTAACAAAACACATGTAAATCTTTTATTAATAATACAATTACACCTCCCACACCAGTTCATCACTGTTAGTAGTGTTTATCTGCCAGTGTGACCACATTATCTCTTGTGAAACATCTCTGTAAACAGGAAGGATTCGAGCAAAACCTAAATGAACAAGCGATTTTACAGCCATTAGTTAGTCTGCACTCTGACAACATGTGTACTGGAAAATGTTCCCATTGCATTGCTGTTACTCTGTACCCGTTAGTGCTTCTGTCCATCATCTGTAACATAGTGCTGTTCTTTCCAGGCTGGGACGTCAAGTACGTCAAAGATGGACACATCACTGAAGAGGTGTATTACATGGGGGGGCTCATTGGAGGGGGGGTAATGGTGAGTTGTCTCTTCTCTAATATGTTACTCTGCAAAGTTTCCCAAGTGATGAACTGTTTCAGCTAAACTTGCAAACTATTTTGACCATGTTTTACACATGATCAATAATGTGTACCACCACAGGTGTTGATCGCAGCACTTTACGTCAACTTGACTGGAGAACAGGGCTGCTGTGGAAATCGCTTTGGGGTGAGTCAGTCACAAGTATTTCAGGTGATCAGTCAGAGAAAAAAAAACTTGAGTTAAGATTATTCTATATTCATACTTATCTTTTTTAAGGTTAAAATGAGCTGCCACACTCAACTAAATATAAGTGTTTGATGGAAACCATTTAAGCTACAAATTACTCAATAATTTTTTTTAAAAAGTATGCTGCTTTGTGCTGCATCACTGTTGCACAACCTTTAGATCTTCTTCAGACAGATAAGACAATGCAACCATCAGCCACACACTGTAAAAAAAATCGTGCAAAAATTTAGTTGAATCAACTGTTTTCTCATGAACTTAATATAAATATGCAAGTTTTATTAATTCATGTCAATTAAAGTTAAAATTTGTAGTAGTTATTTTCAGAATACTTCAGAACTCATAAACATGAGTTCTTCTAATTAGAAGTCTTTGACTTGAAATGATGAATTGAATTAATTTACTGTACAGAGTTCAATCAACTCATTAAATTAAGTTTCTATAGAACCATAATCAGCATATTGACTGACTTTTGAACATAACTCTCTGAGACCCCTCTTTTTTATAGTTTGAAGAAAACATATGATGAAAATGTTCTGTGTGTCTCTAATACACAGAAATGAACTGGCTCTTCATTTCTGAACTGGCTCTTCAAAACAAACATTAAAACATTAAAACATTAAAGGAAATTACATTTGTTTGATCATCGGTTTGACAGACAAGTTGTTGGTTCAACTTAATATCTCAATCTTATTGAACACATTCTCTCAAGTAAAACTGAATTAATTAAAATGTATTTGATTAGAAAAGTTTATTTGTGTTAAATTATTACAAAATTACAACTTGTTTTCAGTCAACTTAATTTTTTTCATGTTCAATCAAATAATTTATTTTTACAGTGCCACAGTACTACTTCTTCTTTTTAAAAGAACATTTTTTACATACTCAAGATGTGTATAAACAGCTTATTGGAATGTGTTTAAATAGACAAAACACTACTGATACAAATTATCATCTTTAAATATGCAAACAACATCAAACATTCTGACTGTTTCTTTTTATTTAACTTCTACAGATGCTTTTCTCAGTTGTGTTCGCTGCACTGGGAGTGGCTGGTGCCCTGTACAGTTTCTTTGTGGCACTTTTCGGCGTGGTCAACGGGCCCCTCTGCAGCGACGGTGGGACATGGACAACTCCTTTTAAACAGAGGTGACTAACACAACTTTTGGATGACATTTGTTAAAAGTTATGAATTTCTGGTTATTTATAGGCCTCTTCTTTCACATAGCAATTCGAGCTACCTGTCTGACGCCAAGCTGTGGGGAGAATGCACCGAGCCGGAGAATGTGGTGCAGTTCAACACTGGACTGTTCTTCACTCTGATGGCAGCCAGCTGCCTGCAGGCGCTGCTCTGTGCTGCTCAGATCATCAACGGCCTCTTTGGCTGCCTGTGTGGAACCTGCAATGAGAAACAGGTAAAGATAAAGAGGTCATACAAGTTTTGTAAGTTGTTAGGATGCCTGAATCCAGATATCTCCCACAGTTGTGTGTAATTTGAGAGAATCTTTACTTTATCTCCACTTTCTTGTATTTGTTCTTGTTGTTTGTTTGTTTTGTTTTTATTATTTTTCAGGAACCATAAGTTAACCATTTGCAGTGATACCATAAATGAAGAGTTGACTGCACCCCTTGATGAACGGCTGAGAGCTGTGTTCAGGCTGAATCTGCAAAAACATACTTTCAAACTGTACTTGTCACTGATAACAGATTTTAAAGGGATAGTTCTGATTATTTGATGTGAGATTGTATGAAATATCCTCAGTTTGGAGAAGTAGAGCGCAGTACCACCGAAACTGCGCAATGAACTGTTGTGGACACGGTCAGCAGCAAAACATATTTTACTCACCTTAAAAATGCCTTCAAATAATCAGAACTATACCTTTAATTTTTAATTAGTATATTTCATGATGCTTCATACTGTTGCAGTGTATTAGGGTTTGTTGTAATAAGAGCACAGTAGTAGATATAACCTATGCTAAATGTACTGTGTTTTACAGTAATATTACCCTTTGGCTTATTGTACGTTTCAGACAAAAATAATAAAAACCTGGATGCCCTTTTCTTCAATGATGCCTTTAATGTTGATTGAATAGCTACAGTAAACGTCGCTCAGTACTGTATCACCATTATCTCTGCAAATATTTCAACTCTATCTCAGACTGTTAGACATGTAAACTTGCAGTTGAATACCTGGCTGTTGATCTCCTGATGTGCCAACACGTAGACATCACAGCAGTAGTTTCTACTGTATGAAGAGGTTGCAGTTTCATATTTTCACCAGCTGATTGTTTGGATCTTAAAGGCAGGGACAGAGCAAAGAGTAGATAATGACTGACATTTACTATGATTGTGAAAATAATGGCCCAAACATAGACCTTTAATGTTGACTGCTTAATAATGGGGACATTGTTGCACAGCAGGTGGTCTCCCTGCTTCATAATGCTGTGTCTGTAAGTCAAGTGTAGATGATACTCATGATGCAGCAGCTGGAGATCCACCAGAAAGCAATAAAACTGAATGAAACAAGTGTCATATAGTCATAAAAATAACAATGATTTACCATGCCAGTTCCTACAGTGACATTTTACTGTATAATCCCAGCAAACATCGAGAAGTTGAATGACTGTTGTTTAAACATCCAGTCAAGACGTCCCGTCATGATCCGAAACATAAATTAAATGCAGAAAATTGCAAACTTTAATATTGTTTGGTTTTTGTGTGGTTT
Source organism: Lutjanus campechanus (assembly GCA_027495735.1). NCBI lineage: Eukaryota > Metazoa > Chordata > Actinopteri > Lutjaniformes > Lutjanidae > Lutjanus > Lutjanus campechanus. The sequence goes on from JAJHUR010103662.1 coordinate 12,388, forward strand.
AATTGGTTGAAAATTTGCTGTAAAATTTGTATAATATCAACGCAGAATAGATTAATCGCTCAAATGAGTGACAGTAACATCACTCTCTTACATTGCAATAGGGAAACCTTGGATTGAACCTTAGGGTTATGCAGACTTATATGACCATACATTAATATATGGCAAGCCCAAGATACCACATTACGTCACTTTTCAAACTCATTTGGTTGGTTAAAAAACAGAAAACGCTGTAAAAAAAAAAAAGAAGGTGACTTGTTATTTCCACTTTTTACAGCAATTTCTTAATCAAACAAGTTTGGAAAGTGGCTCACTGGTGCATCTTGGGCATCCAACAGCGCTTTATAAACGCCTATTGTTTATGAAGACTGGCACGGTCGTTACATAAACGGTTGTGCAGGTGCTAAAACCATCATTTACATATTTGTTTCATGCCAACAAGGTCAATACAGATCTCCTTTCCTATTTCTATACCTACTTTTAATTTTAGCAACCTGTTTGTTTTTGTATGCATTTCTGATTGAGTTGCAAACTTCAGACTGCTTCTAGAGAAAAGACTACATCTGTGGGCTTGGCTTTGATTGGTTCAAAATCTGTGTAAAACAATTCAGGTAATATGAGACATTAAAAGAAATAGTCCTAAAGAGGAATTCACCCCCTGTTTCACATACTGTATTCCACATGAAATCATGCACTCCTGAGCTGTTTGCATTTCTTCCTCTAAATATTCTGTATCATAGTTGTCACAGTATGTATTCAGTAGAAGACAACCTGAGATGCACATGGAATCAAAAAGAAAATAATCTTTCAGTTACACTGACTGTGATCCTGCTGTAAGTGATGGTGTCTGTATATTGCATTAAATAATACTGTTGATCATGTGAAACGAGTAAACTCCAAATCATCAGCAGCGTATGTACAACCTTTATCTCAGATGAGGAACACTGCCTCACCCATGCGTTGCTCGGAGACAACTGTTTTGGCAACCATGCCTTCTTCTTTTTTTAACCTTTTCTTTTTTCAAAGTTTTCAGTGTTTTCAGTTAGGCGATGCAACATGGAAATGGCAGTCATAAGCTTACTTCAGTAACTGAAAAATGTGGCCCGTCTGGTCAGTGTTTAACCACCCACAATGTGGTCATTTATCAGCATTTTGCAGTTGATGTCAATGACACATTGTTCTTACTCTGCAAAGCGTGCTGCCACAGGTCTAAAGTCCAACCGTGCTGTGATCCTGGAGTCACTATGCCAACACATCACCACTCTACTGTACACAAGAGGTGGAGCTGACAATGTCTCCCAGTAAATCTCTGCTTCAAAGACAATAAAGTAGCACTTATTTTATTACAGCAACATACAAGAAACTAACTTCAATTAGTGTGTTGGAGGCCCAATCATCAAACTCGACTTCAGTAATTAAAAGTGATGTGACAATCAATAAAACATCTGACTCATATCACCTAAATGCATTTAAATCTATAATAAAATCTAGTTCCTACATGATTTTACTTAACAAATCAAGCATTGTCTCTCAAAGACACTTCTGGTATGACTCACGTATACGTGCAGCCTATCCCAGCCTCTGTTTGTTCACGTTATCGGCTTGTCACTACACCTCCCACACCCTAAAATACTCACCATATTTAGTTTCTGTTCCCAGTGCAAATACGTTTCCCCATTTGGGGTTAGTTTGAAGCAGAACTTTCCCTGAGAGCAGGAAGGATTTGAGCTCAAACTTGCGGAACAACGGGTTTCACAGCAGTTAAGTTAATTTGTTTGACTCTGACAACATGTGTACTGGAAGATGTTCCCGTTGCATTGCCGTGGCTCTGTACCCACTGGCAGTCATATCCATTATCTGTAACATAGTGTTGTTTTTTCCCGGCGGGGACATCAAGTATGTCAAAGATGGACACATTACTGAGGAGGTGAAATACATGGGAGGACTTGTTGGAGGAGGTTTAATGGTAAGTTGTCTTTTCTAAAGAATTTACTGGAGGGTGTGACTCTGGACCACAAGCTGCTGTAAATTCTTTTCTCAAATATCTGCAGCCTCAGAAAAAATGTCAGTTAGTTCAATATATAAAGCTAAAACTAAAAAACAGTGGCTTCATGTTTTTTTTAAAGATTTAAAGATTGGTCATCTCACAGTTTTGTGCTCATATCACAAAACTGTGTCTTTTTTTTAAAAAAAACAACAACAACATATTCTATAAGCCTTAGCTTGTCCAGATTGAATGTTGAACTGCTTCAGATTCATTGAACTCATTATTAACTCCTGTCAAAACTCATCTGTCCTGCTGCAGGTGTTGCTCCCAGCGATTTACATCCACTGGACTGGACAGAAGGGGTGCTGTGGGAACCGCTGTGGGGTGAGTCAGTCACAACTACCTGTTGTCATGTTAACTTCATTGTATCTAAATATGCTTAAATAAAAATCAGTCCGTTTCCAGTTGGTATCGAAAACGGCATTGAATTTCAATATTTTTCAAGGCATCGTATTGAAATGTGAAATTCCAGTATCATGACAACACTAGTGCACTGTCCCTGTAACTTTTAACTGTGTAAATAAAACAATCAGTGTTCAAAATTAAAATCAAAACATAATTCAACAGTGATTCAACCATGACCCATGATGTTGATTCAGTGGTGAATAAACGTTAAAATCCCGGCTGGGAAATTAGACTTTTCAGGGGCTCAGTGAAAGATGATGGCTGGCTAAAATTTAAATAATTAACCATATAAATACACATTAAATTTTCTGCAGACACTCCAGCTAGAACCACCAACAGCTAAAATTTATGCACAGCTGTTTTTCAATTGACCCTTCCTAAGTCCTGCCCCTTTTTTCTCTGTGCTCCAATGGTTGTTGAGCAAACCTCCTACCTCAGTCAATTTTCTCCTTTCCTGTTTAGTATAACTACTCAAATATACTCTGTGCTAGGCTTGTCTGTGTTGAAAAGAAAATCAGACTCTGAGGATGGTTAAAGGACGTTGCTGGCGGACTTGTTAAAGGGGCATATATTCACATTTTAAATAAGCTAATGTTAGCAAAAGGCTGGTTAAGTTGCTAGCTCATCTACATCAGTGATTAGCTAGCTAGTTAGCTAACATTTTGTTAACATCAGCTAGCTAGTTGGCAAACATTTAGCTAACATTAGCTTATTTAAGATGTGACTATCCTTTCATTCCAGATTGTATACTTTTTACTTTTAGCATGTAAAGCAGCTGCCGTTGTAAAATACGTACTGTTGCATGCAGTTTGCATACAGCTGGGACATACTACATCCTCATAAAATTGTGCCTTGAACTTTGACCCTCTTGCTCATACACCCATCACAAAGGGTTGTGGGCTTGTGGGTCAGAATAGCTCGAAAAGCACACATACTGCAAAATGCATCAGGATGCAATAGGACAAACTGGTAGTTTTGCATTTGACATACTATGTACTGGGACATACTAATTCTTTTTTCTGGCATACTAAATAGTGTGGTAGTATGGGTATTGAAACACAGTATATTTTGATTCTATGTGGAAAGGAGAAAGTTGATGCGAGGTAGTTTGCTTCATTGCTATTTGAGCACAGAGTAAAAACTGCGGGACTTAGAAAGGGTCACATATATGCAATTTTGTGTCAATAAAATATTCATTTTGTTATGTAGCACCCCCTATTGTTAAAAAAATTTTTTAAAGGGCATTTATACTGTACCAGTATAAAACGTATTCCATAGAGAACGCAATCGTTTTTGCACAATTAATTTTGTGTGTTTAGGTAAACAGTCTATGTTGCTATTGGCAACGCCTTTTGTCTGCTACCTTGTTTGATAGAGCTGTGTCATAAGTCATAAGCTAACCTTCAATGTGGATAGAAGAAAGAGAGTTATTCATGCAAGTCAGGCATTAAATTTGCATGCACTGAGTGCTACAGTTACAGTTTATGCTGATTAAACTATTATGAAAATGTTGGTGGACCATCATCCCTGTTAAAAATGAACAAATCACCAACTGCTTGTACCTTGAAAAGCAAAGTTTTCTAATAGAAGGTGAATTTTACCCAACTGCTGTTTTAGATTTACAGAGATCCCCGGCAGTTATAGTGTCCATAACACATTAAGACTTCAGTCATGGCTTTTGTGGCTGCATCATTCAACGGTCACAGCAGAGTTACTGTTCTGCATCACTAGACATCTTGTCTGGACAGATAACACTTAATGTAATGTGTTCTGAAACCATCAGGACAACAGTGCATTCCCTCTTTCTTGATCCAAAAATAATATTCGCAAGTTTAAACCATGAGCAAAAGGCTGATTAAAATCTGCTTTAAACTCCCAGCAGATTACTGATACTGACACAAATGGTCATATCACTTTCTAAAATAAAATCATCATCAAAAATGTATTTCTGTTAATCAATTTATCTTGATAACATTGTCTGATGTCATTTGTAGGGTGCAGTAAAACAATAGCAGTACAATAAATAAAGTGTGAGCCTGATTTAGAGATAGAAAATTATTTCTGAAACGGATTTCTGAAGAATATGCATGTTGGGAGTAGCCTGAAGTTTATTTTGTTACTGTCGATGATAAACACAGCATGACAGAATGCGAAGAATGAGAGATAATGCCTTAAACTCCCACAAGCTTACTGATACTGACACAAATGGTCATATTACTTTTTAAAATAACATCAAGATGTATTGCTGTTAATGAGTTTGTTTTTATAACATTGTCTGATGTCATTTGCAGAAGAAATTTATTTATATAGCACTTTTCACAGACATGAGTCACAAAGTGCTTTACACAACATTAAAAAAAACATACAAAAGAGGAATCTACAAAGAATAAAGATTTTTTTAAAAATGTAAACACGATAGAAAAGACAAATGCAAATGCACCCTAAATATGTTTTTTTTAAAAACAAACAAAAAAAACAGACCTCGTGGATACAGGTCACTCAAACGCCTGTTTGAACAGTTGAGTCTTTAGCTGCCTTTTAAATTAGTCCACAGAATCAGCAAACTATAAGAATGCAGGTAAAGAGTTTCATAGTTTAGACGCTATGGCCTCAAAAGCTCGATCACCACGGGTCTTCAAGCAAGTACACAAGTTTAGGTTAGGTAGGTTAGGTAGGTAGGACCTAAGAGGGCGAGCAGAAGAGTAAGGGTGGAGTAGTTCAGTGATATAAGCAGGTGCCTGATTGTGCAATGCTCTGTAAGTAAGAGTAAGAATTTTAAACTGTATCTTAAATGAGGGAGCCAATGAAGAGACTTGAGTATGGGGGTAATATGTGACCGTCTATTTGACCTAGTAAGTAGTCTTGCAGCAGCATTCTGGATTGCCTGCACACAATCAAGACCAGACACGCTACGTGAGGAGGAAGGTGTAGGGTGCAGTAAAATAGCAGTACAATAAGATAAAGTGTGAGTCTGATTTAGAGATAGAATATGTGACCAATCTGATTTCCAACGAACATGTATGTTGGCAGTTGCCTGAAGTTTATCTAGTTGCCGTTGGTGATAAACACAGCTTGACAGAATGTGAGGAATGAGAGAGGTGGAAAAAAAATGTCAGCAGACAGCTGAGAACCTGTTCCTCCTTCAACTCAAAAATACCTAATTAATGAATAGTAGGAGGGGCAGAGGGGTAACCACAGGGGACAGTTCAGTATGAATGATCAGTGTCTTCAAATGCAACACAAATATTTATGACCTTTGCTTTTCATGCAACTTCTGCAGATGTTCTTATCAATTGCATTCGCTGCAGTGGGTGTGGCCGGTGCCCTGTACAGTTTCAGCGTGGCTGTGCTCGGTTTGCAGAATGGGCCCCTCTGCAAAGTCTTACTGGTTTGGGTGACACCTTTTAAAAATAAGTGAGTAACCTTCCGATTAATGCTGATTACAAGTTTCTAAAGGGTTGATCTTTCATTAAGCTCCTCTTTTTTTCTACAGTGACCAGAATTACTTGACTGACGACACATGGTGGGGGACATGCACAGAGCCTAAGGACATTGTGCAGTTCAACATTGGATTGTTTGGTACTCTGCTGGCCACAGCCACTCTGGAGGTGGTTCTCTGTGCCATTCAGATGATCAATGGGCTCTTTGGCTGCCTGTGTGGAACCTGCACCGAGAAAGGGGTAAGATGAAGCTCAGCCTGAGAGAATAAATTCCCTGTTAGGATGTCTAAATTCATACACATATGATAAGATGTGTAATATCAAAGAATCTTACCTTAGTGTTTTGGTTTTTTTTTAACTTACAGCCACTGTGAGTTCCTGACAGTTGACTGGCGCCCCCTGCTGGAAGACTGCAAGTAGTGCTCCTGGCTGCATCTGCTTAAAATATTCACTTCTTGTTGTCTCTATTTGACAGATTTGACTGATTTTTATACGTTATGTGTATTTCATGATGCTTAACACTTTGTTATAATTCAATAGAAATGATTGCAATGTATTATGTTGTGTCACAGTAAATGGCTCAGTATTAGAAGTAAATCATGCTAATTTTAATAGATGGTTTTAAATATTAACTGCTGATCCACTGCTACAGCGCTGTTGTTTTACACTACATTTGGCATGTCACAGTATTATAAACCTTTTGCTTTATTGTACTTTCCACTTAAAGGGAAAATTCTGCACTTTTCATGTGGGTGTCCAGTCAGTTTTCATGGTAAATTAATCGTTGTGCAGTGTCAGACTAAGGCTGTTGTAAAAAGGGTCACCTGCTAAATGCGGTGGTACACCAGGACACTGAAAGCTGCGATACATTTATGGTGAAATCCCTGGTTTAGAGTCATATTGTTTTATTCTCTGCAATAAAATAAAAACACACAGGAAGCCATTACTTTTTTTTAACCATTTAGAGGAACAAAGAGGCCAACTAATTTTCTAGCATGTAGGCCAGCCTATATGGCGATATGTTTTCTCCACTGAAGGGCACCTTAGTGGGAACTTTATCACATTTTCCTCATTGGAAGGGTATGATAGATGGCACTCCATCACGTTTTCTTGGACATTGGGCCACACTAGAGGGAACTTTATCATGTTTTGTCTACCATGGAGGCATCCACAAGAGCATTTTGCAAAAGGATTGCCTGATAAAGCAGAGTTCTGGGTCTGCCGAGCAGTGCCTCCATGTACCAGGATGCATTGCATGTGAGCTTCCGAAACCCATGTTGCTGTGTATCACCATGCTAGCCTTTGGTTATTACCTTTTTGGCCAGAACAAAGCATTAGGTGAAAAAGTACTAACCTAGCATGCACCCTGGCTACCCAGAGGTAGAGAATGGAAATGCAAGCTGAATAGCCAGTGGGTCTTCCTGGATGCAGGAGGAAATACAGACTTTACAGCAGGAGAACTCAACTTTCTTGGTCAATGTAGTGTGCACAATTGACTACATGTACCATCGACACTGACTGGACATCAATATTTTACCTTTAAGTATCAGGAGACAGCAAGTAAAATAAACACACGATTCAGTAATTCTTCAATGACACCTTTAATGAGGTTGTATGTACATACAGCAGGTTGTACAGAGTACATCAGGATTGATATCTATACAAACATTTCAGTGTCATCTCAAATGTTTTGCATTCTAAAATACCTACAGTTCTCAATTAACATTAAAGGAATATAACGGAATTACCAATAACTAAGCACTGGAGAGAAAACCTTGCATATGAAATGCAAATGGCACATTTGATGAGGCAGTTGATATTTCCCCACTGACATAACAATAAAGGTTACACAACAAAGAAGGCAAAATGTAGTGATTTAGAGGGCAAAGTACCAAAAGAATAGAAACTTAATCTCAACAGGAGTGAAATATAACATGTTAATACAAAAACAGTCGGTATGACGGAAATAACCTTAGACTCAAAATTAAAAACTAAATTTAAAACACTTGCTGGCTGTTTGTTGCTTCTTGCTATGCTGATGAAACCTGCAAGATTTCAGTGGTCGAGGTTGAAAGATTAAGACATATAAAGCTGTTCAGAGTAGGTAAGCAAATGTTTTAGTATATTTGTTACCAGAATTGCATTTTCCCCCTAAATAAACCCAGTTGTGATCCAAAACTGAGGCACATACTTAGCCGAGAATGATTCCATCATCGAAAACATCGAAAGTCATGACACCTAATTTTAAGCAGCTTAAAATAATTAGTATATGCCACTTCACATTTTTAGATAAAATCTTGATTCAGTGAGCTTAAGTAAGGTTTTAAGATTTTGTGCATCCAAGATAACCTCAAAATGTAACAGAGTGTTTCTCTTACCCATGTACCTGCAGACAGAGCAAGTAAAGACAGATTTGAAATAAATGTCAGAGAAACATATGTCTGTGCGGATATGACTTTGTTGAGGTAGACATAAAATAACTGGAGTGTGGACAACTGTTCATAAAGAAGCTGGTTAAGATTGCTCAATACTGTGCTACACATAGACCTTTATCATACACACGTGTATGTTGTATGATGGCAGTATCATTTTTGGAGTGTTAAAAACAAACCGTATTTATATCTAAAAAATAAATTAATATTAAGATTTAAATGTTGTAAATGTTATGTCAGTTGTGTGAGAGACAGAGTGTGTTAGTTTTTACATAAAAGCAGGAAATGGCAAAAACCCAAATCCTACACATAAGGAGATTCAAAACTTCAAATGGAATTTGAATAAAGTTATATGGCTATAATGCTCCACCTCCAGTTCCCCACTTGTTCATTTGTGTCATGCGTATTTTGTCAGTCAAACTGCTTCATCATGAGCTTCCGGCTGGCTTCATAACCCAGAAACAGCGCTCCGTTAGCAGGGAAGGTACGGATCATGGTGGGGGTGAGACCAGAGTAGAGTGCCCTCACACCTGAATGGAAGAGACATCGAAGGTTATATTATGTTTGATAATGTAAACAGCAAACGTGAACATAAAGCATCCTTGCTAAGATGATAAAACAAATCACACCCACTTCTACCTACCCTCAGTTCGAGCAATGGTGATGAAGGTTTTGAAGAACCCTGCTTGTTTGCCTGTCATAGACATGACCTGGATCCGAGACTTGACACAGTCCATAGGATAGACAACCAACCACAGGCAGGCCCCCCCGAAACCACCGCTGAACACGATTGGAGCCACACCTTCAACATACACAGTAACACCAGTTAAACACGAACACAATGATACTGTTCATTAGATGTATGGGAGGTGAAAGCAAATATTTATGAATGATAAGGTTTAAGATTTTAGATCGGTAATAAATATTCATTTGTAACTGCTAAACCATAATTCAAAGTTAAAGTCCAACAACATGAACCCTGATTCCAAAAAGGTTGGGATGTAGAGATACAGATAACAACGATTTACAAATACTTTTTTGACTTTATTTACTTGTATTCAATTGAATAGAGTACAAAGTATGTTCAAAATGATAAACTTTGTTTTTTTGTAAATATACACTCATTCTGAATTTGATGCCTGCATCATGTTTCAAAAAAGTTGGGACTGGGAAGGTTGAGATGGACTGACAGAAAACAGAAAAGTGTGCTGCGGTCTGACGAGACCTCATTTCAGACTGTTTTTGGAAATCACGGATGCCATGTCCTCTGAGCTAAAGAGGAACAGGACCATACAGATTGTTACCAGGTATGGGGGTGTGTTAGTAACCATGGCATCATGGGTAACTGTCACATCTGTGAAGACCCCATTAATGCTGAAAGGCACATACAGATTTTGGAGCAACATATACTGCCATCCAGACAATGTCTTTTTCAGGGACACACCTGCTTATTTCAGCAAAACAGTGCCAAGACACATCCTGCATGTGTTACTGCATGTGTGTGGCTGTGTAGTGAAAAAGTTCAGGGACCAAACTGACCTGCCTGCAGTCCAGACCTGTCTCTCATTGACAATGTGTGGTGCATTATGAAGCACAAAATAGGAAAATGGAGATCCCAGACTGCTGAGCCACTGAAGTTGTATATCGAGCAGTTTGAACATTAAATATCTTGTCTTTGTGCTGTGTTCAACTGAACACAGTTCGAAAAGTATTTGCAAATCTTTGCATTCTGTTTTTATTTACATTTTACACACATCCCAATATTTTTGGAATTAGGGTTTGTAGAATGAAGGATTTCTCTGTGTATTAATGATGAACATCAGTGCAGAATACAAAGTCTTTCCCTTTGATTCTGAGGAGCTGACATCTGAAATATTTTGCACTCTGTGGTCACGCAGACAACATTTTGCCAGTACCTATGTCGTCCTTGTCACATTTCATATAGTCTGCAAAGGTGGTGCGGCACAGCTCGTAGGCACCGAAGAAACAGAAGTAACCGGGGACTTCTCTGGCTATGGTGGTGGTCAGGCCCTGGAAGAAGCCCTGCGGTCCCTCATTCCTCATGATGGATTTCACCACCGACCACACTGTGCTTCAGACAGAGCAGAGGGACGTACGACTCAGTCAATGCACAAACACTGCAACAGTAACTAAAAAACTTTTTTCTGAAGAAATTGCGATGTGACTGCTGGAATAGAGCAGGGGGACAAAAACAGGAGAAAATGTAGGATGCATAATTCCTTTTCTTGAACTTTTTTCAAATAAAAGACCAAAAATATGAACGAGTAGGTAAGAGCTGAAAATGCATGAAAACTGAATAAATTCGGTGCAAAATATACCCAGATATTTAAAAATGGATAAGGTTGGATTTATTTTTTAGATTGGTGAAATATCCATATTTCTTGTGTTCCCAAATCTCTGAATCTCTTACCAGTCCTGTCTTTAAGAAGCATAGAGCAAGTAAAAACAACAGCTCAGTAAAAGTATCACTGTTTACAGAAAAATATGACTATTTGAATATTAAGTTACAGTATGTACATTTTTTTACTTAAACCCTATACCCCCATATTTTTAAACTGGTCTTGGAATAGCCTTCAAAACACTACAGTGTCACACCTTTGTCTCCCTGGGAGCATTCAAAACTGATTAAAAAACAAAAACAAACAAACAAACAAACAAACAAACAAAAACCTGTGTAACCTAAAAGTGCAAATGTTATTCCTAAAATGGATTTTGTATTATGTATCTGTTGTCCCTTGTCTGTTTTTGACATGCAGTATTGTATCATTTTTGTAACTCTGTAATGGTGTGTCATCTTGTCAAGGTCTCCCTTGAAACAGAGACCTTAATCTCAAGGGACGTCCTTACAGCAGCCAACAACAGCAACTTTAAAAAAATATATATATATACTAGTCAAAACACAAACAAATTCAGAAAATATTTTCATCAATTTAACAACACATGCACAGTATTTAGAAAACACACTGAAAATATACACCAGAAGTGTTTCCAGAGGATGTTTAAATTGCTGAATATGACTTGGAAACGCTTGTTTTTTGTCATGGTTTGTGTGGCATCTTTATTTTTTTCTGTTCTTTTATTTTGTACATACTCTACTGCACAGGCACAGTCTGATCTGCACCGTGCACTTACCTCACGGGAGTAAGTTTCAAAGAAAAACTTTTTTGTATTACAAATTGGGATTAAGTTCAAGGAATATGAAAAAAAATATTTCAAGTACAAGATCTCCTCTGCGTTAAAGAATATGGTACTGTGTGAGACTTTTTAAACATTGAAGCTGTGGGTTTCTCTTTATTATCACAGTGTTTGGCCTCCATTGGCCTATGACTTGGGATGTTTCTCCTCTAATAATGCCTTCATGTTTATCATGCAGGCTACAGGCTGTCTATCGGTAGGATAGCAAAGATTAATATAACACTAAATCTCTTCACAAATCATGAAAATTACCAATAAAATTCCACTGTTTTACTTTAAGATCTTGCAAGGTGCATGCAGCGGTCACGTCTAGTGCATGCGCAGAGCACAGCAGCAGCAAAAGTCAGAAACACAACATAAATGGATGACAGCATACACAGACCCTACAACAAACGAGTCCAAGCAGTGTTCAGCACTTTTTAGTGAACTCTAGAGGCACTTCTGTTGTCGTTTTGTGTATTTGCAGCATGTTTCAGTACTTGCAGCATGTTTTCTAAATGCTGTGCAAGTGCTGTCAAGTTGATGAAGATGTTTTGTTCATTTGCTTGTGTTTTGTCTATTTGCATGTGTTTTCTTAAGCTGCCGTGCATTTGACCTTGTTGGGCACCGTCCTTCCTCATTAAATAAAGATCAAATATGCTATATGTATAATAAATTTGAGTTTGAATAATAGTAGCAGTCATTTTTCCATCACAACTTAATCTCCTAGTTATTAGCCAGTAAACATTATTATCCATAAATGTACAGCATGAGTGTAACAACCACTTACTTCTGGCTCTTAGCTATCTTTCCTGATGCCTCCATCTCATACATGGCTTGCAGCCGACACTTCACGAGCTCAGTGGGGCAGAGGACTAGTGAGGAGAAGATGGATGCTATTGAGCCAGCACATGCTTTCTGCATGTCACTAAAACAGAAGGAAGAGAAACGTTTAGCAGGTATTCTCAGGGTAATGTTGGCTTCACATTAACAAGCAGGACAGCCTGATTAACATCCAGCCCCCACCTCAGCACAGCTTCACTGTGCAGTCCAGCTGTGAAGCGGACGACCTGCTGGCAGAAGCCGTAGCTCATGAACAGCACAGAGTTCTCTGCGATGTTGGCCATCAGTGCCGGCGTGGTGCCCTGGTAGAGGCCGCGCAGACCCACTTGTTTGTAGGTGGACAAGAAGCAGTGGATGAAGCCCCGGTACAGCGTAGGAAAGGTCTGCATCTTGACCTTTGCTGTGTCCAGAGGCTGTCCACTGAATACACATGCAGCCCCCCCTTGGAGAGACAAAGTAAGAAAACTGTCAAGAACAGGAGTGATCTGACAAAAAATGCTGCTATACAAACTGCAGGAAAATCAAAGTTGGTGCACGACATATGTGCTGTGAAGAGAGATAACAATCAGTTCACTCCAGTGAACAGTATAAACAGTCTATGAAAACACTGAGAGAAACGAGCCGGAAAAACACAAGAGTCATCAAAATCTCCTGCAACGTCAGACATAGCTAGCAAGTAGTCTGATAAAGCAGTGGAAAAGCAGTGTGATTATTTTTAAAGACACTGAATATTGCGCATGGTGTATACTGCATTATTGTTTGTTTACTGATTCCAACAGACAAAGCACAGTAGTTACCTATGGCTCCTGCAGAAAGGTCAATTATGGCCTGGACCGCCGGGTGTGGGGCCATGGTGTCCAAGAGATCTTCAGTGGAGTTTGCTTTCTCTCAGCTACCTGGTGAAAAGAATAAATAAATGGCACATCACCTTCTAACTCCACCCACAACACATACTGCTACACCTTACTAGAGCACTTCAGTTACTATAAACATACACAGAATATAATGTGCCATTTGTTTCTTCAAATTCTCCCCTGTGACAGTGATAATGGGAGTATTTCAGCAGAGGGATCAGGACCCAGGGCAGGCAGCACCAGGGTTATAAAGTTCACTACACAACAATACCATAAAACCTGCCCTCATTTATGGCAACAGTAATTATTTACAGTCAGACAAGGATCTGTTTGTATGGAGACGGTCACATACAATAAAATGCAAGGCTGAAGTAACTGCTGTGAGCTGGATTGTCTTTTTTCCTCATTTGTATTAAAGAAAATATTATTTGTGCATTTGAAATCCACAATCCTCAATAGTCAAATAATAACACATTCCTTTTTTTCCAGTGCACTGTAAACATTTTTTTTTTAAAGTTGAGATCTGAGAGATATGTTTTGCCTACCTATATTACTCTGTTGAGATAATTTACTTTTCTACTTAAGGCAAACTTGAATTTTTGAGTTAGAAATGCCAAAGCTCTAAACCTTATTTGTGATTATTTGGGTGCTTGAAAATTAAATGATTGAAAATGAAAATATTAAACTATTATTCATTATTCATTTTCACCTTAATGAGTTTACGCAAGTTTTAAAATAGACATTAGTTGGAAAAACATTTTCAAAACATTAAAGTTTCAACTGGGCACAAAAGTCTATTGAAGTAAGCTGCTTTGAAATTCTGAGTTTAACCAACCTTTTCATTTTTGAAGTGTGATAACTCCACCAAGGACATAACTATTGGGTAGTCACAATCTCAAAGATCATTTCGTTGTGGAAGATTTGAGCTGATGAAGGATAAAATACGGGGTTCTTGATATAGAATGAGTTATGTGTTGTATGTGTATCTTTATTTATATAAAACATATTTTAAATCCATCAGATTAAAGATGTAGATGGTGAGCTTCTGCAGTCATGTGGTGTAAATGTGTGTTGTTGTATATCTTGTTTTGTCTTGTTTTGTTTTTGACTCATGATTTGTTTTGTCATTAGGATTATGGGTCTTTGTTTTGATTAAAAAAAATATATATTACATATTTATTAATTCTGAAAAATCTTCACTCCCTAATATCAGCATCAGCCTAAAAAATCTAGTATTGGTTGGGCCCTAATATAAACTAAGTTCGCATTAACAGAAATCCAACTGTGTTAAAAAAAAAAAGGGAAAAAAAGCATAATTGCCTTGTAATTTAAGTAATCACTTCCAAAGTTTCCCTTAAGTTCTCAGGACTTTTTAAGTTACATAATTTTAACACCAATGCTTTAACTGCTACTAAACTACAATATGAGCAGTATTTCTGCTTTTAGGAACAGTGTTGTTCCTTCCATTGCTGATGTAATTAAGGTCCTGTTAGGGTCCATATGTGTACCACCAGAGGGTGACAAAATGCTATCCTTTATACTGAAATAAAACCATCTTTTAAACATTAAACGTTCGGAGGACACGTGCACACTTTCACAGTCGTTTTGATTGAGAGGGACTGAACTACGTTATATTGTAGAACCTACGTCGTTGAGAATGTGTGGCTAAAATATCCATAGCAACAGTCGAGCGTTAAGTTAACGTTAGCGTTTACAAAAAAGTTACTGTTTTCTGTATCGCCAAATGTTAGACCTTTAAGTATAAAAGCTGATGTGATAAGCGGGTAGAAATTACTTCATAATACAAACCTTCCAGAGGGGAGACGTTTTCAACTCGGAGCATCAAAGTGTCGCTGAAGGTGGTGAGGTAACGTTAAAGTCCACACATATGACAAACAGTAACGTTAACCGAGTGAACTGCTGACCGAAGCTAACATCCTCCACGGATGACAGCATGCTAACTTACACCAGTAGATGAAACAACCACCGTTTATCTTAGTGTTATCTCATTTGCAACATGTACCCTGCTGTGGTTATTCGCTGTTCACTGGTCAATGAATGGGGTCGACCATCAGTGATAAACCGTGAGAAGGAGGAGGAGGAGGAGGAGGCGGAGAAGATGCTAGAGGTTGTTTCATGGTGGCCGAGATGAGGAAAAAGTAAGAGCTCTCACTCTGCTCGAAATTCCAGGTATCAAAACCCCGTCGCGTTACGAATCAAATCGTTTCCACTCATTCTGTTCTCAGTGCACATTTCTACAATTGAATGTTACTAAATATATAAATATTAATATTTTTTTTTCCCGCAGAACATATTTACTAAAATTTTCACACTGTGCTCTTCTCTTTTTCTTTCTTTCTTTTTTTTTTTTTTTTTTTTTTTTTTTTTTTTTTTTTTTTTAGATAATTAGATAATAGAATTAGAATTAGATAATATTATAGTGACGCTCAAAATAAAATAGCAGCAAAAATACAAACATACATACAAAAAATATAACGAAATAGCCACTGAGTCATCGTCTCAATTTAGGATCTATGCTATGAAAGGGCATGAAAGTTAACGCTTCCGGTTTACTTCGTTTTTTCAAAATAAACTCATCAGAAAGTATAGTGATGGAGCACCCTCTGCTGGTTGTTTTTAGGTTTATTCAAAAACCCAAGGACGTTAAGTTGAAAGTCAAGTATGTTGATTATTTGCTTTTAACATTTTGTGGCCCATACAAGTTATCAACATGCCTGCCTGCAAAAATCTTTTACAATCCAATCTTTGATACATCATATTTCTATGTAGGCTTATAGCATGACTGTCCATCATTACTGTGCATACAGGTTAAAAAGTTTAAACATTTTTCTGATTAATCTGATTTAATTTAGAGCATTGCCAGATATGGGTTTTGTTGTCAGTCTAATCTGAAAACAAAACCCTATTTTTGGAAGACGCACATAGATGAGCAAAGTAACAAACTTCACTCCAAACAGCATCTAATAATTTAGTACCCACCTGATTCAAAATATGAACAATGTCCTGTAGTTTTACAGAAAATGAAAGCATTGACACATTTCTAGATCATGGCAAACAACAGGGGAGAGAATAAATTTTATGAAACATCTTTAATGTCTTTGTGATAACTCATAAGCGCTAACTAAAGGTCACTGTGCAGATGTGATGCAGTTGCTCTTTTACAATGAGACTAAAAGATCACACCGAGCCCTGTTTGATATTTTCAAAAACCTGGCAGAAGCACTTATGAAATATTTAGCCAACAAGTACATCAGACATAATCCAAACATCGAATTTGTATAAATAGAAGAACCACTCAGAACGTGCTGTTCTCAATCAGAGCCGCCCTGGGAGTTCTGCTCTGCTCCCAACTTCAACACAGCTTTGTGCATAATTACTTTACCCCATTAGGGGTGACTGAAAGTACTCTCCCTTCCCTCCCTCTTGCAGAACAGCACCAAAATTTTAAAAAAGTTCTTATGCCTGGCCCTAATAATCTAACATATTTCTCAAGCTGTGACAGTTCTTAAACCTCCTTTTTTTTAAAAAAACAGTAAGCTATGAATGATTGTTATCGTATGGTGAAATAGTTAGCTAATTGCTAACTGTCAAGTGAATTGTATATATTGTACTCGGTAAACATTTATTAAAAGCACAGTACTCTACAGTTGAACACAATATCACTTGCAATTTTTGGAATGTTACATTTAAGGTGCAGACTTTCTCTGGGTGTTGTGTTTTCTGAGCCAACAGGAGGTTAAAT
>JAJHUR010103663.1:0-13083 GCA_027495735.1 Lutjanus campechanus
AAATGGATCTGTTTTTTAAGGTAATGTTGCCATGATCACAATGCACGTTGAATGACCTGTTGAAAGATCTGTTAGCATGTTCTCATTATGTGTAGCATCAAGCTAACAGACTAAGGGCAAGTTGTTTATACATGTAGAAATCCATTCAGCAATAAAAATCGATTCATCTGAGCCCATGCCACACCATTTTTCAACACAAAGGTACTCCCTTGGAGCCAATCCTGCATATCACAGCTTTGAGAAAGGTACAGTCTTCCCTGTAATTAAAGTCATAAATGTCCAAGTCCTCATAGAAAAGGCTTGACCTGTTTGTGATGTGCTGAGCAAAGTTAATATCATTTAAGCCGACTTATCTCCAAGAGGATGGGTTGCTGATTAAAGGTGGCTTTTAAGACAATCCTATGCTGACATTCACCTGTATTGGAGGCTAATACTTTGCTTATAAGCTACCTGACTGACAGCTGGTCTTTCTAGATGGAGGATCATGCTTAAACACACGCATTCCCACACAAACACACCCACCCACACACTCAGACGCACACACTGTTAAGACTCAGAGGTCCATGGTTTAGACCCAGACCATGGGCACACATTGAACTGCATTCCATGGCTACAAGACTGGCACGCTTAAGTGCACAGCTATGGATTAGCGGTTAGCCCAGCAGTACCCCTTGATTATGCACTTTGTGGTGACAACCTAAGCACGACTCCATTATAATTGACCTCCTGTTAAACCAAGCAAGCTCACACTTTCTCATAATGGTGCCTGTGAATAAACCTTTAGGTTCTTTACCTGATGCGTGGCCAAGTCACATGGCATTTCACTCTTCAATTACCCGACAGAGGCAAATCTCTGGCTCCCCAGACTTTATTAACACCACATGCTCTTTGGGTCTCCCAAATGGCAATTATCTCACCATGTTCACAGGTGATTCAGCATGAGTTCCATTAGTCTCTCTGTAGAATGCTGTTGCATTAGTTCCTGTCCTCTGGTCTCTTGTTTCTAGGCTGCAGTGACAACAAATAGGAAATTCAAATAAAGAAGAAACATCAAATCATTTTAAAGAGACATTTCATTCAGGGTATAGTGCTTTATTAGGGGACAATATTTCATTATCAGTCAGACTGGAAGCCTGCTTTCTAAATCCCACGAGTGCTCCATGTGATATGAATGTGTGATGTCATTGCTTGGCCTGATAGACTGTCAAGTCCGCAAATCACAGCATAAAACTCGAAGTTAAATAAGAAACAAAGACATGTTTCTTTTAATCATTGTCTACTTGTTGAATACTGTGATGGTATCATTAGTAGGGTTTTTGACCATTCAATCAGGCATTTCTTATTTGTCCTGTCTGTATCTCCTGCTATGTGGGAATGTAGGTTTAGTTCCCATTATGGATGTTTACAGATGTCTTGCTTCTCATTTGTAAATGTACTTCAGGGTTCTCTCTGCCTCTCAGACTCAAAGGTGGGCCTCCTCTGTATTATTGGCTCCCACCTTTGTTGAAAATCCTTACAAAAATTCAAAGGCTTTTTTTCTTTTACACTAATACCTTTGTGCCTACTTTTGCATATTACTGAAAATTATGACTAATAAATTGTACCAAATTGGCCTCTTGTGATCTACCTATTTTGATTGCTCATGTACAATTAATTTATTTTATATTTGAATAGAAAATAATCACAGTTTTGTGACCCAGTAAGTCCATTTTAACTCTTTTTGTTGGATTTTAGGGCTTCTTCTATTTTATATATTTTTAATGAAACTTGAGCGTTTTTGACCCACCTGTTGGTACTTGTTCACTGGTCACATTGTAGAGTTCTTTTCCTTCATTGTTCTCGTCTTTTACAAAAGAAATAGAGCCAGAAAAGTGAGATATGCACAGAAAGACATAATCTGCAACCAAGTGCTTCTTTTATTGATTTTTATATGAAAAATTAACAATCCTCTCTCATAATCTTTGTGTCTATGGACATTTTGGTCTGTCAAATTATGATTTTGTCACTTATGTGAACTGTGTGCACCATGTATACCATGCATGTTTTTCAGCCTTTGCCCCCTTTGTCTCAAAAACATCAAGGGAAAACCCTGACTTGTTGAGACAAATCTGATCTGTATTGTTGTTTGTATGTGGTGGATGCTTTTGTCATTGACACCACTCAAAAATGATAGTCATGGTTCTACATCACCTATTACAGTAATGAGGCCTGAAACAACAGTTGGCTGCTTCACAGCACCATTGTTATTGCAAGGAGCTGTCTATCAAATTTACGCGATCCCTTTAATGATGTCCATGTCGTATCTTCTGTGTTTGACTTCCTGACAGTATAGCCCGTGAATGCAAGGCTGCACGGCAGCCAACTTTAATGTGAGTCAGAGGTGTTATGGATCGGTCTGAGGCTGGGTCCAAGTGGTGTCTTTGTCTTAGCAGGCTTTTAAAATAAGGCTGCAATTACAGCTAAGGTAACTTATTCTGTCATGCATAATAAGGTTGGGCTGATTGGCTCACCAGCTCACATCGCTGCTTCCAACTGTCGTTCTGACGTCTCACTCAGCCAAGGAAACTGGCTCTCATCACTAGTGAAGGGAGTGGGCAGATCAGCTCCCAGATCCCTGCTGGAGGAGCGGTGTGGAAATTTCACATCACAATTATAGTGACCAAAATGATCATGGTTATCATTATTATAATGGTATTGTTGAATGTTCAAAAAGTAGTGATACAAACACTGAAATCATTTCGTTTCATTTTTATATTTACAACCTCTCAGTGATTTGAATCAGTGTCATGTCCTTAGTGATGTCAGTATTTTCATTGACAGAAAACAAAGCCAAATCGCATGCTGTCTGACATACAGCACCGTGCTGGGTTTAAAATGGTCTTCATCTCTGCACCACATGTCCATAACTTGTGTTCAGCCTCTGAAGCTCAAAATAAAGTTATGCGGCGAGCTATACTGAGGAAACTAAACAATAGCGCAGAAAACAATAGCTGCCGCTAATGTAACTGAACATCTTGGGTTCGCCTGACTAGGTAAGTTTAATAAGAAAATGATAAACAACATGGAGACATAATGCGATTACTACCAGCAACAGCTTCTTTTTATTCTTTCTCCCAAATGTCAAAAATGGAGCAACTCCTGCAACTCTTAGTGGACGCAGTGCTTCAAATACAGAAGGCTTTGAAATCACAATGTTACAATGGTAGAGGGCTCAGAGGGCTAATGGATAACCTAACTCAGGGGTCTGCAACCCTGCGGAAAAAAAAGAAAAGAAAAGTTTAACAGCAGCTGTTAAATCTTTTTTTGGATTTGGCATCAATAGCTAGCCCAGTGAGACGCAAGATTAGCCACTGGCACAATTTAGATGAACAGGCACCGGGCTGTAGATGTAGGCTATGGTGCACATTTTAGTTGACACGTTTTTTATAATTAGAGAATGTAAGAATCAGTTTAGGCCCACAACAATGATAATAAAAATTATGAGCTTCAACAAAAAAACATAACCGTTGTTCATTTCTATATGATTTTTGTCAAAGCCACGGTTGCTGACCCTGGACCCAACTCAACCTAGTCTCATGTGTTTTTTCTGAACAAAAAGCCTGCCTGAAAGGCAAAACCATTTATATTTAACACTACATTGTTGTTTTCTTTTTTACATGTTCATGAATAATAAGTGTGAGTAAGAATAAGTGATTTCTAAAACTAAAAATGCAAACAAAAAATGGTTTGGACTTGCTTGAGGAAAGAGAAGAAAAATGAAGTTTCTTGGACTATGGCTATGTTTTTTTCACTGGCTTCTAAAAAGAATAATGCTGAACAAAAATAGTATTTGGAAACATCCCTAGTTCCCATAAATCAGCACAATAAATCCCATAAGTGGGTGTGACTGCCATTCATGGGAAGTGAATCAGGATACAAGATTGGCAACTGCAATATTATTGCTCCTATTTAGTCTGGCTGTTCGCACAAGACATCTCCAGTCATTACACATGATGATTTTTTTTTTATTATTTCACGTCATGGCAGATTACACATGCATGTAGGTTTATTATTGTCACTTCTGGTTCTAAATGTATGTATGAGTATGTTACAAGTAAAGTTTTATAAAAAAGCCTTCTTTCAATACAGCAGTCACCAAAGGGCAATCAAGTTGCTTATCTGTGCAGTGATTACAATCTATTCCCTGCATTAAAATCCATGTCAGAAGAATTTAGATCTCTGGCCGTCATTGGAGAGAGGTTCCTGTGGTGCATGTTGCTCATCTGTGTGATTGATGATAGGGCCTTGCTCTCTGTGGTCTATGACAGGGTCTCAGTGGACTAGTCCCACAGCAACTACTCAAATGTGACAAGCAGACCAAGCTGGCAGACACTGGCCAAGGTGAGAGCAGGACAGATGGGAAGCCTCTCTCCAGAGTATCTGCCACAAAGCCGAACCAAACAAACTGCTTAAGGATTCACTTTAGATTTCCCCTCCCTCCCCATCTCGCAGGCATGGCCCTCTTCTGGCTCCTCCAACAGGTCTTTTTCATTTACGTTTTGACACTGGTGTTCTTCACGCTCTCTTGCTGCACCGAGCCCCAGGTCTTCAAGGTTAATCAGTCTGGTTGGTTGTATATGCCAGGATGCATGTGTAATCTCATGGAATTGTCCATATATCACACGGAGAATGTTCGGGAAAGCAGGAGCGCAGCCTCTCTCAATAACCCAGACAGTGGACTTATAATGCGATTGGACAGACAACACTCCCCCGTGATTTCCTGTCAAATTTTACAACAATGGAGAGAGGTGCGGGTGGAACTCATGTGAGTCACCTGAGGGGACGGCAATGCTCACACCACCAGTCAACCAGCCCAGCTCCTCCTCTTCACGCCTGAACGGCATCCTAAACATGGCTGTGCTGACCTTGCGAGCAGCCATTAAACACCTGGAGGAATTCTCCCCATCTAATTACATTTGCCACTGCCAGCCCTTCAGTGAAAACAGGGACTGTTCCCCTCAGTGGTGTTTGAGGAAAAAGTGAACGGTGTCAAGTTAAGTTCATTTTTAATTATTCCATGATAAATTGTAGTCCAAAGCAGTGTTTGGATAATTCATTATTTTTGAGAATGCAGAATAAGCAGTCAGAATCTTTGCGAGACATGACCTGCACAAAATGACAACGGCATGGGTAGTGTCTGTCTGTGAACAATAGCTCCTTTACTAAATATAATAAAGTGTAAAGGGGTTCTACTGCTGATTCTACAGAACGAAAGTAGTTTCTCCATGAAAATGCTCACAACAAGGTCTGTGAATTATTTTTGAGAAGCTGGGTCATGATTTCTGTAAAGAGATATTGCTGCTGAGTTTTTCAAATGTATTTTTTTTTTCATGCTTTGAACACCACAAGCTGAGTGCCATCTAGTTCCATTATTTTTCGAGAGAAGGCAGACAGCTCTCCAGTCGATCACCAAATCAACAACTCACAACAAAACAATCAAGGAAAAAAATTCGATTTTGGGGTGAACTGTTCCTTTAAATATTTAGGGCTATTAGGGTCAAACTCAGTTATTTCCACTGATAACTAGTCATACTCTATAAATGTCAAAAAATAGTAAAACAATAGGGTTTCATGATTTCTAAATTTTAAATCAGTAATCGATCAAAATGAGCAGAATCAAAAATTGTTAAAAATCAATAGTGGGATCGCAGTTCTCCCAGTATTGTTTTTCTCTTCATCCCCACCATTTTGCACCTTTCTGGCACATCTCTGAACACTTGGAAGAAAACATATCATAGCTTACTGGCAGCCTGCAGCTGAACTTCTCGCCTTTAGAGTCAGAGATGTATCCAATTCTTTGACCTTAGCTCTCAACCATCGCTATGGTTTTCTGTTTCTGCTGGTAACATTCAACTGTGGCAAAGCTGCAATGATTAATCGATAAATTAATTATTAATTTACATTTAATTAATTGCCAACGATTGTGATCATCAGTTAGTCATTTTGAGTCATTTTTTAAATTAAAAAGTCTAAATTCTCTGATTTCTGCCTCTCAATTGTGAATATTTTCTGGCTTCTTTACTCCTTACTGACAGTAAACTGAATATCTTTTGGTTGTGGACAAAACAAGACATTTGAGGACAATATCTTGGGCTTTGAGAAACACTGATCTGGAAGAACCACTGATGGACCAAACCATTAATCAATTAATTGAGAAAATAATAGGCCGATTAATCGATAATGAAAATATTCATTTGTTGCTGCCCTACCTAATCCATGGTGGACTTTTTATTTCTCTTCTGTGACAGCAAACACAATACAGTTGAATTGAATCATGACCTCAAAATCAAAAGTCAAACCAAATTGTGGATTTTGAAAACCTGGACACTCTTAATAACAACTCTACAACAACTTTTTGTCTACAACAACTATTCAACCTAAAGAGATAGTTTGTATTTTTTGAGTTAGGTTGTCTGAGGTATTGATAGTCAGTGTATTGCCTACAGTAGATGGCAGGTTGCACGCCACCAGTGTGAAAAAGCAGCAGGAATACGGATGTAGGAAGCTAAACAATGTACTGCTGTGGACAGAGTCTGCAGCAAAACATATTTTAAACACTTAAAAAAGGCCCACAAAAAAAATATCTGTTTAAATATATTGTATGTGTTACTGCTTTACCTTGCCATCAGACATCCTTTCCCAATGGGGAAATGCCCTCATGTAAACAAAATATTTCTCTCTCCAAACCAACCAGACTCCCACTACAAAAACAGTCATTTTAGTTTGTGGAACACAGGAAGTGCTCGTCTTCTGCTTCCTCAGTTGGTTAGTCACTTTGTGATACTGTGTGACTTTGGTCTTTTAAAAGGTTAGTTCGGATTTAATGAAGACATAAGACAAAAAAGGCAACAAATCCTCAAAATTGAGACTGGAACTAAGGAGATATTATTTATGACTGAAAAAAAAAATTGATTAGCAAAATAGCTGCAGATTAATTCTCCTTTAAATCCCTCGACAATCAATTAATCTAATCCTTAAGCTGTACTTTGTATCCATGAATTGACAGGCATGTTTCCTATATAAACATAGCAAGTGAAAGAAGAATATGTGTGATATTTACATTTCTTAGTGAAGCGGCTAATGTATTCATTTTCCAGCTATCAATTTTAGATGTGTAAAAGCTGAAATTATCCTAGCTTTTGGAGATGGGGCATGGTATTTATATGCACCAAATCAAACATGAAATAAAGTTATTTGGAAATTGATGTGCATCTAACCACACTCAACGTGTGTCTGTTTGATTACACAAAACAGAAGACCTTGTTCATCTGGAGCCATGCTGAAAAAACCTGCGGTGGGTCTGACAGTGGTGGAGCAATTTCAAATAGGTCTCATGGTTGAGTGAACGAAAGGCGTTGGTAATAGCACTTCAATGTAGATAGACAGGATGCTGAGTAGAGTGAGGTGGGTGGGGAGGGTGCTGGTATTTTGATATCATTCAAAAGCTCAACCATGACTTCTCAAAGCAATTACTATACTGTCATTGTTGAAAATGGGGTGTCAAATTCAGATCACTAAAAAGAATGCAATTACACCCAGACCTAACAAGAATGACAATACCATCTATTGTTAACATATAGTTTGACCCATGTGTTTTGCATCTCGCAGCGCAGTCGCATACGATTTGTCCACATGAGCAAAAAATCAGAAAAATGCAAAAGTTACGTTTCCTTCACCATCCAAGTACAGGGCTCAATAACTGTCCTCTTGCCCGGGGTAAGTAAAATGCCATGTTGGGCAAGTGAATCTGGCAACTCACTTGCATGTCTTAAAAAAGAATTAAATTATTTTTATTATTTTTCATGTAAAATGCACAGAAATACAGAATCAGAAAATGCTGTTCTCAGCCTCTCAAGTATAGTAAGACTTCCCACCTCATTTATTATCATATTAAACTGAAAATCTTTGGGTGTTGGACTGATAAAACAAGATACTTAAAGACATCACCTTGAACTGGGATGTACATGTTTTCACAATTTTCTGACATTTTATAGTCATTCAGTCTTGGTGACAATCAATTTTGGTCTTTGCTGTTATTTAATAACTGCTAATAAAACAATCTGTACAGGGGCAAGTAAAAACTGAATTTGGGCAAATAGATTTCTGACCCACTTGTGAAAACAAGTTGAAAAATTCATTATCATTTCAAAAGTTAACATTAAATCTACCTTTTTAAGTTAGTAAATTATGTGTACAGCCACTTTATCACACTATCAGTTGACCCTGGCTTCTTTCTGTAATAGTCATTATTGGATGTTAAATACATTTTTTGATTTTGTATAATAGGGTGTAATGTAGGACCAGAGCATCTAGCAGATTGCAAATACCTCATCTAACCCTCCCTTTCCAAGTGTGTAGGAGAACCTACAGTGGCTGCAAAACTCAGTGTCAGTGTTTGTTTTGTTGCTTCCGAGCTACTGCAGAAACATAGAGGTTCAACATGGCAGCCTCCATGGAAGAAGACCTGCGCCCTCTGTAGATATAAATGGTTCATTCTAAGGTAACAAAAACACAACTGTTCTTTTTTTTCAGGTGATTATACAGTCATACTTGTGAAGATTATATTCCATTTCTACCACATGCGACCACTAAATCCCCACATATGTTCCACATCTGAACTTTAATAGTTAATAGCCTTTGCATGTGGTGGGAATGAACCGCTCACCAGTTCTGCAGAATACTGGGGGCAGATGAATAAAAGCACACTCACTATATTGTGATGTTATCTAATGCAACAACCCTGAAATAATAGCTACTTTTTGGAAAGCTCATAATGTTCAATGTGTGTTAAAACTGAGTCATGGAGGTGTTGATTCAACCCCCGATTTTTTTCATAGTATTTTTTATGTTGGTGTGGTATTAGATTTCATTACATTGTAATATTTCTCCATCGCCTACATTCGCCATCCGTCCACTGCTCTTATCATCAGTACTTTTTGCGGCGCAATGTCAAACTGCTGTTTGTAGTCGTCCGCTCATTTTTCATGCATATATTTGCATTTAAGATAGCGTGCTGATTTCACATAATTTTGGAAGACCAGGCTCAAATCACTCAGGGAGGCACTGGTAGGCTTAGATACTGTGTTTCACAACAAGTGATGAGCGAGATTTTTCAGAAATCTGTTATTTATAATCACATCAGCTATTTAAAGCTGAAAGAAAAAGTGGGCAGGCATGTTGACTTTCTCCTTCCACAGGGACTGACAGTAAGAGCTAACCAAATCTTAACCTATTATTTTTTGCAGTAAAAATAAGCGTGTTGTCTATAGTACACAACTGCTACCTGATTACTCAATATTTAACTGAAAGTTACCTCTCGCTGCCACTTCAGCCACTGGTTTTCAAAGTTACCTGGTTAGAGTTAATAACAATTAAATTCTATATATTTTGTTATACATATTTTTGTGTGATTATTTAGCCATGTGAAGCATTTTTTTGTATTTATTTGAGCAAACAAACCACAAGAAGGGGATTAATTGGCCATCGGTCAAGCAACACACATGAACAAGTCACACTCATGGACCCTCTTAGTAGAGTTTCCTTCAATACATTTGGCCACAGAATTGCTTACTCATCACTTTGCACAATATAGTATATCCTCTGTTACCGATGCTGGTTTTGTTTTGCAGCCACAACAACTACAAGCCAAACAGTAAGGCCAGACAAAAGCAAGACAAAAATAAGATAAAATTAAAACACAAAGGAAAACACACAAAAACATAGGGAGAAGACAGAACAATAAGAGAAAAGACACGTCAATTAATAGAGATAAAAAGAATAAAAGCAAGCAAACATCGACTGTCAAATTTTCAAAGGTCAGAAGTAAATGAATTAAAGAGTGTGTTTTTCATTTGAATGAATTTATTTAAAATGTACAATTAGAGTCTCACTTTCAGTGTCATCAGTGGTGCTGTGAACATGAATTCCCTCCACTGTTATTTTTGCATTGTGCATGAATAGTGTCTCCTATCAGCTATGCTAACACCCATCAACCTATAAGACTGGAGATATACTTGCTTTTATATGTATATGCACCCCTATAGGAATCTTAGCTGCCTTGCATATCCTGCGTCGATTTGGAACAAGGGTTGAGCGCGTCCTCATAAATTAATGTTACGCATACGTGAACGCAAACGTGTGGTTAAACAGGATGTATATTTCTGGCCAATGAGGTATTTTAATTTCCTCTTTTCTCTCTTACTGCTTCAGTTACTGCTGGACAGTATAAACTACTTTAAAACCAGTGCTTGAAAAAAAAAAAATCCATTCAAAACTTTAATTTACAAAGTAATGAGTGAGAGAAACAACAACAAACAGGTGAAAGTTGTGATAATTAAATGAAGTAAAAGGTTCAGTAATTCACTCTACAGTAAAATAATCTGTCTTAATCTCACACTGTAAATAAACAAGTACCTTACACCTCTGAAAATAACTCAACATGACGCCACATAATCACAACAGTCATTGAGTTTATACTATAAATACTATGTCAACACCAATGCACCCACTCCGTTATGTATCCGTAAGACCAAGAAGCACTTTCTGAATTGTTATTTTTGTAGTTCAGGGATCAAAGAACTGAGCCCAGAAAGCACTGGTTCTGCCAAATGTTTGACAGCGTCACAGCTGCACACTGACTAATACAAAAACTAATGTCAGAAATTGTTCTAGTAATTCTACAAGCTGTTCAGGCAACCTAATGCCTCAAGCAAGCTGAGCTCATCAAGCAACCTGTAGACAGAAAACAATGGCCACAAATAACTTTTACCAGTAAGATACCACTATACACAACGGGAAGTAGACAAACCACAACAGTATAAAACAACAATGCAATAATATGGCAATGTCAAAAGCACAAAGGGCAAAATTTGAGAAACATGTGATATGTGGCTCATGACAATGAATTTGTCCTACAGTCAGAATGACTCATGTGAGTTGGAGTTCTTCAACCTCTAAGGAGACTACCAAAGGGGATATGACCAATTCACTTGCAATTTGGAGTTACTGATGCATTGATGTAAAACAGCATTTTCCCTGAAGATATGCCTTCATCATACCTCCGTCTCTACAGAAAAGGAGTATGAGTAATGAGGATGGATGAGGAGCCGTGCCCTGACTTGATCTTTTCTTGTGACTATTGCTTCTTTTAGTGAATATATAGTAACTTACCACAGAATAAATCTCATGTTGTGTCTTTATAGGATTTAAATACAACCCAAATTATACAAAGCTGGGATGTTGTATAAAATGTAAGTAAAAACAGAATGCAATGATTTACAAATCCTTTTCGACCTATAGTCAGTTAAGTATAGTACAAGGACAACATATTATATGTTATTGTTTTTTTGTTGTTTTTTTTGTTGTAAACATACACTCATTCCGAATTTGATGCCTGCAACATGTTCCCAAAAAACATGGGACAGGGGCAACAAAAGACTGGGAAAGTTGTGGAATGCGTTGGCAAATTGTCCAACAGATTAAGAACGTTTCTTAACACAAAACTGGAAGAAATTCAGGAATTTCACCATCTGCAATCCATAATATCATTAAAAGATTCTCTGATAATTCAGAGTAATCTCTGCACATAAGGAGCCAGGTGGAAAACCAACATTAAATGCCTGTGACCTTTGATCCCTTAGGCAACACTGCATCAAAAACCGTCATGTGTCTCTGAAAGATATTACTACAAGGGCTTGGGAACACTTTGGAAAACCTTTGTTCTTCAACACAGTTCGCTCCTGCAAATTAAGACTCTACCATGCAAAGACAAAGCCCCATATCAACGTTACTTAGAAACGCCACAGACTTATCTGGGCCCAAGCCATTCCCAACATTCTTGAAGGTCCTGTTAATGCTAGAAGGTATTTGCAGGTTTTGGAGCAACATCTGTTGCCATCCAGACAACATCTTTATCAGAGATGTCAATGCTTATCTCAGGAAGACAATGCCAAGAGACATTCTGTATGTGTTACAACAGCGTGGCTTCATAGTAAAAGAGTTCAGGTACTAGGCTGACCTGCCTGCAGTCCAGTCCTGTTGTTATCTCATCTTGTCTTACCTTATCTTAACCTAACTTTGTACTGTATTCCATTGAATGTAGGTCAAAAAGAATTTGCATTGTTTTTATTTACATTCTACACAGCATCCCAACTTTTTTCCAGCTGGGGTTGTGTAATTATTGAAACAGCAGAACACATCCCTTTACTTTGAGTGGACTAGATGCTGGTGAACACTGCACACTGTTTCCATTGTGTTGGTCGGACCGTTCATGCTTCTGATTACTGTCAAATTGTGGTTTGTTGTGCTTTGTCCCTGATAGGGCTAGGAAGACGATACAAGCTTCTCAAGTTTTGTGGATGTAAACAGTTCACTGGTTGACATGAGCCAAGCCCTGTGGGATGTAAGTTCAGCTTACACAGGCTGCTGTTTTGTGCCAGTTCCACCACTTTATAGCAATTTCAGCTGGACAAGCACTCTGATCCTTTAGTTGGTTCCTACAGTAGCTTCTACTGTGTTATCACGAAAACAAGATTGTTTTGTAATTGTTTTCTAGATCTTAATCAGTGTGCAGATGCTGACAGCTTGTTGCTTCAAATAAAATGTGCTTGGAATTAAGTACAGTAAAGGCCAAAACGCACTGCAGGCTTCATTTGACGCGCGTCAAAAGACTCACGTCAAATGAAGCTTCTAAAGCGCACTGCAGGCTTCAGATTTAACATTCCATCACCTCAAAACCAGCAGTATTATAGGAAAAGATCGCTATTTATATGCATCTGTCACTAAACTGTGCTCGATATTCATGTTTTGTATTAAGAAAACAGGATAATTTACATCAGTGTCATCTAGTTAACATCAGTGAGGATGTTTTAGACCACAGCAGACAGCAAACTGAACACCGACACACACTGAGGAGATGAAGAGGAAGACACGGCGTCTGGACAGTTCAATGATTTATAATAATGCAGCGAAGTGACAAACGTTTCATGGAGGAGACGAACGTCTGTCTGTTTGTTACTGAGACAGATATTTTAGTCAGGGAACTGT
>JAJHUR010103664.1:0-13362 GCA_027495735.1 Lutjanus campechanus
ATAATAACGATAAATCACACCTTCTCATGTAATACTGCTTAATTATAGCTTAATCTGAGTGAATGTGTTTTGCTAAAATAAAATAATATGAGGGTGAGAGACATTCAACAATTTTATTTGGCATATTGCCATATATCATTTTAGCACGACAACTTATACAGTGCAGTAGTGGTTAAGAAATTCTCTCACACTGGCAGCTTTATGCAGGTTGCTGTCCAGGTGAATGTCTTCCTTTGCAGGTGCCAGGGACTGTCATGTCCCCTTGAACGCCTTTGCTTTAGCGTCTCAATTCATTTCAGACTCTTCCTTGCTTATTTTTGTCACAGCACACCTGAGCTCTGATGACACATCACAGTAGCAGGTGAACAGGTTGCAGGCATCAAGTTGAAACAAGCCACTTATGACACGATGTTGCAGTCGAGAGACTTCAGTTAATCCTATTTTGAATGTTTGCACGAGCAAACAAAATGTAAGAAAGATTCAGGATAAGATTACAAAAATGTTCCTGCATGAAGGCCATTATTGGTTTCTCATAATCTTATCTTTTCATTCGCATTCACAGATAAAAATCTTGCGCACTGATTGTAATTTTAGAAGAGTTGAGACATTCGCAACAGTGTCCAGTCCATACAGGAGCATGTACATCCTGTAGTACTGGACATCTTAGCTGTGACTCACCTCTCTGATGAAAATGATTTACATACTCGTCTGTCATTGGTGCAGCCGTATGAAAATGTTCAGGCTATATTTTAACTTAACTTCTACATCCATTTGCTAGGAAGTTAGTCCACATATGAATATTTTTTTCCCCTGACCCACAAATGACCCGCTAAATGTTAACAAATCACACAGTAGTTTACTTGGAAGAAGATCCAGAGATCAAATATTTTTTTCAGTCATATTCATATGATTCATTTCAATAGCTTGTTCTAATCACACAATAACCAGCAGTCAAACACCTGCACCTGGACGTTTCTGCCATAAAGGACACAGAGGTCATGTCCTCTGTATTTATTCTGGGTAATAACCCAACCAACCCATAAAACCTGTGTGGAGGGAGTTTACAGTCTACATTAAAAAAGTTATACAGTAAGGGTGCTTTAGAGATGAAGAATTTTTATTAATCAGTATATTTAAATTAGGCAAACAAAATAAATACATAAAGGATTTGGTGTTTCTCCATCAGAGTTTCATTTAAAGTAGTGTGGAGAAGGCTTTGAAACAGCATTCAGGCCCGTGGCTCTCAAACTGGAGGGCGCATTCATGACCAGGAGGAAAAATGCAGAAAACATGTTTTTAAAAATCTGATTCCTGAGGGAACACTAACCGCACAAGCGTGCTCTGGTGCTTGACAGGCAATCAAAATACAGATGTACATTTTTGCACAATGACTGAGTTTAGACAGGGAAGAAAAACAGGTGATGCCCAATAAACACATCAGTCAAATTTAACACGAGTGTGCGCTCAAGTTCCCCATCAGTGAAGTGAGAGAGACGTGTGTCTTTTGTGTTGAATAACTCTTGACTGTTTAATTTGATTTGATTGGATTTGATTTATGTGCAGCAGGCATGGCGTTTTTTGTTTTTTGGCATAACAGAAAAAGTTTGAGAGCCACTGATTTAAGTCATATTTCCACTACACAGTAAAGCTCAACTCTGCTGTTTTTTTATTTTTTAACTTCTGCTTTGTTTTTCTACTGCAGATGGAACTCCTGAGCTGATCATCATAGCAACGATATTCCAGCAGTAGGGAAACAACACACACACGCCATGAGTGCTTTGGTCTTGGGAAGCTACAGCCTTTATTTATTCACTGACAAACTATAACCTACACAGTACATTTACTGCCAGATGAACAACACTATCACTCTGTCACGATCTCACTCTCTCTCTCTCCCACTGCGCACACAAAAAGGAGCTATACTCCTCTTATAACAGAGGGTATGAGGAGATGCTGTTCTTGATACATCTGCACTGAGTCAATCGACAATGGTGTGGTTTTGCAGGTTGCCATTTTTTTTGAGTGAATAAAAAAAAATTGTGGTTGCTACTGATGGTAGCTTGGGTATTTGGAACACTGTGCCAGACATTTCATGTTGTGCAACCAATCAGTGGCCTGCAGTGTTTTTATGTCACCTTTTAGTAACGGCGCAGCTCCCTTGTAACCTCGACTGAGGTGATAACAAAAAAGTACAAGGTACTATCTGTAATGGAAAACCAAAAAAGAGCCTGTAGAGTTGAGTCGAGTCGTGCTGTACCACGCTGTGGAAAATGCTGCTTTAGACTAAAGCTGCAACGATTAACTGAATAATCGATTTTTAAAGTAATTGGCAATTACTTTCTGGTTTCTGTACTCCTCTCTAACAGTAAACTGAACATATTTGGGTTGTGGGGAAAAGAGGACATTCCAAGACTTCACCTTGAATTTTGGAAAAACACTGGTTGACAATTTTCCACATTTTCTTAAGATTTTACAGACCAAAGAACAATTCGGTCATCGGGTCATAGAGTTTAAAGAAATGTACACTGAGGTGAATAAATTAAATATAAAAAATCCAAATCTAAATTTTAAAAATTCAAATCTCAAGGTCCAGTGCATTTAGGGGACTCATTACCCCATTATTTCTTCCTTTCTAAATGTATTATTTCTAAAAATCTAGGCAAGGCCGCTGCCCCTGCACAAAGAGACATGCTGAGACAAAGCAAAATGATTTTTACCAAAAAACAAAACAAAGCTTCTAATAAGTTGATTTTATTGCAATATTTAGGTGAAAAATTCTCTTATACTTAAGAATGTCTGTCTGGTCAGAAGTAAAAGTGGATGTTAGAAGTCGGAACAGAGTTCACCAGGAAGTTAAACCAGTGTTACCAGGCTGTGTGTGGTGAAAACAAACTCGGCCACAGTTGGCACATGCATGCATGATGGATTTCCCCTGTTATAACAGCCAAGTTGAAGAAAACAAGCACCTCATTCAAGGCCACTGCATTAAAACGGTAAAGCATGTGAATGACATTTAATTCAAGCTACAACTGCACACCAACTGTTCATGTAAAACAAGAGTATATGTTTCAATATACGGTGTATGTAATATAACATAACAAAGACATATTTCTTACCTCCATTGTTCCTCCATATATCTCTGGCATACTTGTCAGAGGGGGTCAGTTCAGATATTTGAATGTTTGGATTTGATTTGGAGTCATCTTGAGGAAACAGAGAAAATGAGAGAGATGTTTACTTGATGGCAGATAAGCTGCTGTCTTCTCAGAGGTAACGTGGAGTTAAGAAGAGAAAACCATGACTTACTGTTGTTGCTGAATGAAAAGGAATCGCTCTCCCTCATCGTCTCGTTCCCGCTGTCCGACAGCGTCCTCTCCCTCCTGGACACGGGCGGCCTCTTCTTCGTGCTCTTGCGGGTGCTGATGCGGATGATGCCTCGCACCAGCCGACACTCGGCCTCCTGCTCGTCCATTTTGTGCTCCTCCGCCAGCGAGTTGATGAGCTGGTTGATGGCTTTGCTCTTCCTCAGAAACACAGAGTCCGAGGTGCACCTGGCCAACTCCTCGATCTGATATTCAGAGTAGAGCTCCAGCAGCTTCTTGGTGATCAGAGAGTCCACGTCCTCCTCGCCATCCTCCCAGTCGTCAAACCTCATGGACTCCTGCAGGGACGGATGGCTGGGCTGCGATGGACCACTCGACTGAGGTGCATATGATGGAGATTTGGTTTCGATATCCAAATACTCTCTCTGACTGTCAACTTTGACTCCAGCGATGCGGACGTCCCCTAGCCAGTCTGTGGCGTCCTCTTCTTTGTTGTCTCCTGCGTTCATGGCTTGGAGGCTCACCTTCTCCGGTTCATCTGGGGAGCTCTCATTTGGCGCCAGGCACGGAGCGAGGATGGAACCCTGGCAGACCCTGTACAGGCCGCAGGTGAGCATGCTGCAGAAAAAAGTCCTGCAGCTCCTCGGAGAGGCACAGGGATTGCAGGTTTGCGTCCCAGAGGGAGGGTCAGCTGAGCCAGGAATAAAGCCAATGGTCTCACACTCCTTTCCATTTGTATCTTTGAGGTGGGCTTTGTGGACTGTCTTTGGCTCTGGAGTTGGGAACCTCTCTTCCACCGGGTCCACACAGCGCTCCTCATAGGACGACCTCTGGCTGCTGCTCCGGCTGGGTGTATGCCTGTAGCTGCTGCCAGGCCCAGAGCTGTGTCTCAGACTGCCAGTGAAGCTGTTGGACATGACTGGCTCCAAGGTCTGGACAAGCGTGAAAGAAAATGATTGAGGTGTAACTACGTTTAGTTAAGACGGTGTTGAAATGGCATCTCTAAACAAACTGCCTGTTGTCATTCCAATCTGCCAGGCATAGCTTAAAATCACTTGAAGTCACCTGAGGGCATCTCATCTTCAAAACAAATGTGAAACTACTATCCCCAGGTGGAAGCTAAAGTCACCCAACTGGTTCTCTGGAGGATGTGTAAGCAGCACACAGTCAGAGACAACATTCACATATCAAATTCACTGTATGATGTCAATGAGAGTTCTAAAAGTGAACTCAAGGTTTCAGTGTAATTGTTACATTAAGACAAAAATATATAAGGTCAGAAAAATAAGACCATTCATTCAAACCCATCTCTTGTGTTTACATTGTGAGGCTGAATAAAAACACACCAAATTCCATTTAAATATCTTGTAATTTAACGCCCTCTTGCTTACAGGAAAAGCCTTAATGACCAATTAGAGTTAATTCTCATTTATCTGATTATCATTTTTAATTCCGCATCTGTTTCATGACAGCGGATAAATTCAACTGGTTGTTAGCTAGAACTGTTTGACAGCCACAGCTAAGATTTGTAAAAACACTTTTTTTTGGTTAGAGTAAGCAAGCACTCTTGTAGACTTAATGAATGCCGAATTAAAGAATAAATGTAACTGAATGTTAAGTTGTCTTCGGTTATGTTCTGCAGGGTATACACATTCACTGTTTTCACCTTAAATTGCCAGCTTCTCGGAAAGCACCTGGCGTTCCGTGCCATGACGACGTGTTGGGACTTCTGTTTACAGTAGTCATTCCATGTACTTAGCTAGTAAACAAACAAGTGAAATGAGAACATAATGTTGCTGTTTTTCCCCACATTTAACCACTATCAATAATTCCACTTTGTTGTTTGACGAACATTCAAAGCTACTGTCCCTTTCGTGAATAAAAATGATTTTCGCTTTCATGGCGACTTGTCATCGCGGTTCTTTCCTCCATTAGAGGACTTATGAACTTCTCTTTAAACATTACTCACAGCGTACACGGTGTGTCCACCGAATGACTCCCGAATCACTGCTGTCCTCTTCACCTTACATTAAACATTTCTGGATTTAATCCATTTTAAAAAGTCCCCTTTGACAGCTCCGCCACAAAACGTCAGTTTCAGTAAAGTTTTCGACTAAATCCGTATACCTGAGCGTCAAGGTGGAGAAAACGTACCAGGTGGCTAGAGTAAACGTTAAACTTCCGGTTATGACTACAAAAATAAAACGCAAGTTAAATTGCCACTGTCGTTTTAGCGCAGGCTTGTGTATTTTATGTAGTAAAATTTAATTGTATTTGTATTTTTGTATATATTTTAATATAGTGGTAGTAACACATCCCATAAGTATGCAAAGTAGCAATAACCCGTGAAGGCCACTATCAAATACATTTTCTTAACAACCTCCTACACACAAAACCAAAAGTCTAAAACAGTAGAAAGATGTTTCCAAATTTTCGATTTTGTATTTTTTTTATGATTACGTGAACGCGTTATATTAGGATTCTTTACTTGTGACAAGAAATCAAGAAAAATGCGTATACTATAGATCTATTCATTATTCTATAGAAATTCTGTCGACATAAATGTAGATTTACAAGCTACACCCTTTCCTTCTCTCTGTTATTCATTTATTATTATTATTATTATTATTATTATTATTATTATTATTATTATTATTTATTTATTTATTTATTTATTTATTTATTTATTTATTTTTTACAAAGATTGTGAATAGTACATTACAACTATTAAACCAAGCAATAATAAAAAGGCCATAGAAACTGTAAGGGCATGTGTTGCCTGTAAAGTATGAATGTAAATGTGCATTTCCAACTTGTGCTTTTAATATTCATTTTTTTCACGTCTATTACTTTTTAAAATATCTTTTTTTTTTAACGGAATTATGTTTTACTTTTATGTATTTCTTCTCTCCTCCCAAGTTTGAGTGTTTGAATTTGCACTCTTTTTCATTGTCAAAATGTATGACATGTGTAAATTGTACGTACAATAAAGATTTATTTAAAAAAAAAGTCTCAGTCAACATTTTTACACTTTTATTTTGATATGATTTCCATAATGTCCTCCCGTGATGGACCTGTGTCAAGTCACCCACAGTGGCCACAGATGTACCGGATATCGAACAATTTAGCAAAATGTAACATTTGATCATTTGTCGACATTTGACATTTGTAGAGAAAAATGTAATAATGAAAGGGCGATAGGTATTCCAATATATTACGTGATCATCAACTTTTTATGACTGCCATCATCATCATACTTATTTAATATTTTAATGGTAGGATATTTATTTTGAAAGGAAATTAATCGGAAACACACATTTTCTTTGTGTTAAGTTTGACAACGGCCACTTTGGCCGGATGCATCCTTTTAATGGCAATGTAGCTAACCATTACTAGTCACGAATATGTCTGGGCTCTTGGTAGGAGAGCAATATGCATCACAAATTACCAACTTTTAGTGTAAATTTTATTTCAAGCTCATATGCCCTCTAGGGATTAGCAAAAGGGTTATCTGATATGTACAAGATAAGGAAGCTAACAAGCTAGCAGTGGTAACGGTACTTTGGGTTTACTGATGTTAAATAGTCCGCATCTGGCTGAGTTTGCTAGTCTGAATGGCACAGCGAACAAGCTAACGATGAGCAGTGGTCTATCGTCTGAATTTTCAGGAGAAAGACTTTAAGAGGAATAAATGAAGAGGCATGGGAACTAACAAGGATGCCATTTCGAGCACGGGGTCTTCGGGTTATTTACAACTGGGTGCCCGTGGTGTATGGTTAGCTTGTTTCCTACGTGGAGTGACGACATTTGCACCGTCCAGCTGCCTCAAACACGAGCGGCGGTGATGCTGCCCATCGCTGACCAAATGCCCTGGTCGTCCGAATTGGGACAGAGCACCCAAACTACATTATAAATCATGAAAAACTGCGAGTATCAGCAAATCGACCCGCAGGCACTTCCCACACCGACCCCGACCCCTCCACCTCATCATGGGAACGACAGGGACAAGAAAGAGGAGCCGAGGAGACCGAGGAGAAAGTGGGAAGTTTTCCCCGGGAAGAACCGCTTTTACTGCGATGGACGGATCATAGTGGCCAAACAGAGTGGGGTCCTTCCCCTCACTCTGGGCCTTATTCTCGTCACAAGTGGATTGTTCTTTATATTTGAGTGAGTTGATGTTTCATATTCAGTCCACGATTGTATCATATCACCTGCGAGTTCAGTCGTTGTGGTGATAAAGGTATACTGTGTACAGGACGAGATTTCAATATATCTCAGTTGGGAATGGGACACAAAACAGTTCCATAAATAGATATTTTATTGAACTGACTCATGTCTTGTGTATAAAACCTACGCCGAACTATAAAGCATGTCCCACTTATTAATGAAACAGGCCTTAGTCCTATATTACAGGAACACTTTCTACACTAACACGTAATTCAACTTAAAAACGTCCGATTTCATAATGTTGTTTGGCACGGCTTTACTAAAAATTACGTATCATAATGTGAGAATATCTGTTGGGCTGGGCGATATGGACAAAATCGAATATCACAACGTTTTCGTGACTAAGATATGGTATACAAAGACGAAATATCAGTTAATGTCAGATGGAAATATGAGGCAAGCCAGTTCTATATATTTACACTTTAATGAGCTGATCCCTGTCTGATGTACGCCGAACTGTAAAGAAAGTCCTAATGATTAATAAAATGTCCTTATTCTTGTTTTACAGCAGCAATTTTCCCAGTAAAATTACATTTAACTTAAAAACTTAAAATTTCATAATGTAGTCTGGCATGGTTTTATAAAAACGTACATATCAGAGTATTGATCACTTGATCTTAACATGTGTGAATATCTGTAGGGCTGGGAGATATGGACAAAAATATCACAATACTTTGGTCACAAAGGTATTATATAGCCTATTTAAAGGATGAAATTTCAGTACATCTCATTTGGCAAAATGAGCTAAACCAGCTCTATAAATTGACATTTTTATTGAACTGGCTCCTGCCTGCTGAATTAGATCTATGCTAACTGTAGAGCAGGTACTAATGGTTAATAAGAAGTCTTAATTCACTCACTAACACGAAATTGAAATTAAAAATGTCATATTTCATAATGTAGTTTGTCAAGGCTTTATAAAAACATTCATATCAGAGCTCTATTTGTCTTTAAATTGTGTTAATATTTGTAGGGCTAGGTGGCATGGACAAAATCAAAGATCACAATATTTTGGTGACAATGACACATATTTTAGGAACAAAATTTCAGTACTTCTCAGTCGGCAATATGAGGCAAACCCGCTCTATAAATTTACATTTTATTGAACAGACTCCTGTCTGGTGTGTTAGATCTGCGCCTAACTGTAAAGCAGATCCTAATGGTTAATAAAAGGTCCTTGTTCATGCTTTACAGAAGCAATTTCACCACTAGTGCACGATTAAACTTAAACATGTAGTCTGGCAAGGTTTTATAAAAATGTACATATAGGAGCCCTATTTGTCCAGTCATTTGGCCTTACAATGTGTCAGTGTCTACTTTGGTTGTAGATAAAAATTGTAGTCCTGAATTGAAAATGTTATGTACTAAAAATATAAAAAATAAATGTACTCAATAGAGAAACAGTCCCCTGTGACTGTTATACTATACTCTACATATTAATATTAATTGACTATTATTACTCATGCATTAATGGTGGAGCTCATTTATTGTACAGAAGTGCCACTGATGATTATTTTCATTGTAGGTTAATCTGCTTGATATTTATTCCATTAATCAATTAATTGTTTGTTTTGCAAAAATATTGAAAATGGTGAGAGATGCCTTCACAGATACCAACTAATCATTTCAGCTGTGCTTATATGAACTGTTTGTTTAATTAGAATCCAAACATCATTATTTTATAAGCTCATATGTTCTGTGTACAAATCTTAATTTGTAAAGTAACTAGTTACCAAAGTTGTCAGGTTCATGCAGCGAAGTAAAAAGATGCAGTGGGGTAGAAAGTGGCATGAAAAGAAAAGTACAAGTACCTCACGTTTGTACTTGAGTAAATGTACTCAGTTACATTGCAGCTGTTAATGTGATATGATACTGAAACACTGAGTAGCGCTTGAATGTGAATGTGGCTTTCTTTCTGTCCCTGTGTAGTATAAAGTGTGTCCTGTCTCCAGAGGTTGAGGTGGTGATTAAAGGCACTCGATGTTAATTAAACTAGATCCCCTGGTGGATGAAAAAAAAAAATAGGCTCAGTTCTATGAGACAGGGCATTTTCTTCAGTCCTTTCCCAGCCTTTGATATGGTCAGACTGTCTTTGGTAATTCATCCTCTTCTCTGTCTGTCACAGCTGTCCCTTCCTGGTCAAACACCTGACCAGCTGCATACCGGTCATCGGAGGAGGCCTCTTTGTATTTGTGGTCATCACCCTGCTCCAGACCAGCTTCACTGACCCCGGCATCCTGCCCAGAGCGACGCCAGACGAGGCTGCAGACATTGAGAAACAGATCGGTAAGCATAAGTGGAGTCTGGGCTATATCTCAAGTGCTTTTGACTTTGATATCCAGTGTCATAAAATCTTACAGGTTTTAAGTGTTCACTGTTTTCCCCCAGAGTGTTATTCTTCCCGGTTTACGGCACTGAATTTAAACCAGCGCTGGCAGTAGAGCTCTCCATGTGGCTTCAAACTGCTTGAGCTCAGCTCATTTCTTTATAAGAAATCTGCTCGGTGGCGTTCAATCATGTCCAACTTCAAGGACGTACTATTTGTGGCACTGTCATAAGAGCTTTCACACAGTTTATTATGCTTCAGAGCACAATTCAGGCATTGTTCTGCTAGCGTCGGCTATTTTGATACTGAAACATAAGGCAAGTTCTAATTGAGCGGTCGTTCTGCTGCCAGTTCACGTTAATGATGATGAAACCTTTGACACATTAAAGGTCCTGAGACTCATTTGCCATATGTGTAATGGATGTCAGTTTGCAGCCAGTTTTTTATTTTTGGAAGAAATGTGTCCTGTTGACTTCTAAAGTTTGGAGTGGAAGATTTATTTAATCTTTACAAGGTCCTGTACAGATTGCTTGGCCCCACCCTGTCTATTTTTCCACCACAGTCCTGTTCACAGCGCTCCATCAGTTGTGTTCAAGTCTTGCCAGCTGTATCTTTCCTTTTCATATGGCATGCTTCAATATAATGACCTTGTCTAAAGTTGGCATCATGTGCACCTTGTTAACTCCTACTCATGCCCAAAGTTTAGGCAGTGGTGATGTAAGATGTTCATATTACCCAACCGTACTGCTGTTGTTCCAGCTATTTTTGAAACAAGGACTCTGACAGAAGTGTTGCACATTTACCTGCTGCGCTATCTTTAAGGAAACCCTGTGGACATTTAGTTTGACTAGTTTTTTTTTTT
This sequence comes from Lutjanus campechanus, assembly GCA_027495735.1. Lineage (NCBI taxonomy): Eukaryota > Metazoa > Chordata > Actinopteri > Lutjaniformes > Lutjanidae > Lutjanus > Lutjanus campechanus. The sequence goes on from JAJHUR010103664.1 coordinate 10,739, forward strand.
TTAAACAGTTGTCTTAATTACTGGGGAATTAAAGGGATAATTCACCCCAAAATGAAAATTCAGTTATTATCTACTCACCCTCATGGCGATTAGGTTTAGTTTTTTTAGTCCACAAAACCCTGCTGGAGTTTCACAAGAAAACAAAGTTGCAGAATCTTCCAAACATTTTTTGGTGACCAGTTTTCAAATGGAAAAAACAACAACAACAAAAAATAAATAAATGAAATGCCTCCATACTGTTCAAAATTTAGGCTAAAAAACATCGTGCAAATGACGTCTTTCAAGTCAACTTGGCATGTTGGGGCTTTAGGAGACTTGAATTACACCAGATTAGCAGTATGGAGGTATGTTGTTTTCTTTTCTGTTTTTTTTATGTTTGAAAACCATTCACTTCCATTGTTTGGGAGATTCTGCAACGCCGTTTTCCTGTGAAACTCCAGCAGTGTTTTGTGGGCTAAAAAACTATACCTGACCTTCTTTTGATACAAGGGTGATTAAATAACGACTCAATTTTCATTTTTGGTTGAACTATCCCTTTATTAAAAGCGAATTTCAATCTGTAGCGTAAGCTAGCCCTGTGTCCCAGTTCCATAGTAGTTCTTAGCAGGTTCTGAGTATGTGATGTTAGAGTATTGTATTGCATTATTTTGTCACTTTTCCAGTGCATCACATAATAAGGCAGTATGCTACTAAAATACTAAAATTATGTTGGGGATTCAGTGAGATCACCACATGTGCTGCACCAGTAAGAATGAAAAAAAAAGTGTTAAGGGACGGGAAAATGGCGTAGGTTGAGAGTGTTAACTGCGGGAGGATGCATGGCTAGCAGCCTACCTATAGTCATGAGAAGTTAAAAAGTACACAGCTGTTGATTGGGAATAGTCTCTGTTATAATGTCTTGCCGTTTAGTGTAACTAAGCAGCATCCTACCTTCTTGCAGGTTTTATATATCACCATGCGGTCATATAACAAAGGATCAATATTCCCACCCCACCCTTTCTCAAAGCGGCCGGACATCACGGAGCACTGAGGGTTCATGTATCAAAGTACAGTCAGCCAGGATTCACACACTGATATGAAATAGCAGGGTAAACACAAGTGTTATCAACGATCCTAATTTAGGTCCCGTTCCATTTAGCGTAGCAGAACCTTTCCAGTAAGCTAACATGGACAATAGCAGCACCCTGAATCTGTTTGACCTGAATGGAACCGAACCTTAATTAGTATCATCACTTAAAGGAGCAATATGTAAAAGTTGCACATGCAAAAATGAGTGCTGCGGTCTGAATAGTGAGTTGGAGCCATAGATTGTATGTTAAATAGGTTGAAATCCTATTTAATATACAATCAAAGGCTGAAGCAAATTGTTTCCCCCCGCCCCCTCCTCCCCAGACTTGGGGAAGCTCAGGCAGGCTGCAGGAGCACAAGACGCGTGCAACATCGTGAATTAACAATAATATAAGTGACGGGTCCTCCACTGTAAGTCAGTCAGCTGTTTTTAACTGTCAATTGTCTGTCAATGTAAAGTTCAGCCTGTTTTCCTGAAAACAAAAAGCCCACTGCTCTGAAAATACTTACTCTGAACTTTAAATTCAGTGGCTGCCTGTCTCACTGCCTGCCAAACTCCATTAACATTTTGCTCAATTTAAATGTTACAAACATCCACGCCTTCCACAAGATTATTAATGAATTCTTTCGGCTCGTAAACAGACACTTACTCATTCAGCGAACATTCTGCATTAATTTGAACTCTAAATAACATGAAAAAAAAAAAATTCCGGCTCAGAATAGAAGTTTCAAAGGCGACGCTGTGGCTGCAGTGTTGTTGTCAGAGGAGCCTGTACTTCAACTTAACATGTTTCCTTCATCTCTGACGACGTATCGTGGTCATTTTATGATTTATTACAGATTTCTTCTTTAAGATCAGCTGATCAGTGAATCTGTTGTTTCTGCAGACAACACTGGAAACACCAGCTACCGGCCTCCACCGCGCACCAAGGAAGTCGTCATCAACCAGCAGGTGGTGAAGCTCAAGTACTGCTTCACCTGCAAGATGTTCCGGCCTCCGCGCACCTCTCACTGCAGCCTGTGTGACAACTGTGTGGGTGAGCTGCGGACACACGCCGACACTCTGACATTTACAGTGATAAATAATGAATAGAGGTCTCACAAGGCTACAGAGAACGTTGCTGCATTACTCCGGTTCAGGCTGGACTGACTTGAACGACGTATCAGCATACAGCACATTCAAAACTGTTGAAGTATTCCTGGGATGAAATTAAAATGAAAATGTCAGCGGTTGCACTCTGGAGTTCATTGTGAATTCTCCTTTGGTGCGTTTTTTCCTCCAGAGCGATTCGACCATCACTGCCCTTGGGTGGGGAACTGCGTGGGGAAACGCAACTACCGTTTCTTCTACACCTTCATCGTGTCGCTCTCCTTCCTGACGGCGTTCATCTTCGGCTGTGTGACCACACATCTCGCACTGAGTACGTGTTCCTCCTCTGGTTCACAGGTGTCGAAAAGCAGTAAGGATCTTACTGATAATAACTGCTAACACACCTGTCTCAAACCGCTCCCGCCAGTTAACTGTTAATGTTTGTTTTGTCTGGCTTGGACTGGCA
>JAJHUR010103666.1:0-20546 GCA_027495735.1 Lutjanus campechanus
AAACAGCAGTTTCTGCAATTTTTGCATGAAAAATTACTTTAACAATCGATTATAAAACCCTGACTCTGTGTCGGTCTCACTAGATAACTTTACTTTGACAGTGTGTCTAATGAGACACATTTAAAAAGCTCAGTTTATCAGTGTCCTCTCTCTCTAAAGCAGTGTGGATTTCTGTCGTTTCTGTTATTTTGTAGGTTGGTGCAGAACTCTGATGGACCAGTCGAAGCATCAATCAGATCCACGTTGTTGCGGAAGGCTGTCGAGGACTGTTTCATCGGCAGACGTTTCGTCTTTGGTATCAAGGTACAATTAAAATCTTGGTACTGGATGTGAAATAGGTTTGGCTTTCACCCTTTTACAGTCTTCTGGGTTTTTGTAGCATTTAGAGGTGATTTTAAGATGAACAAACTTAATAAAATAACCAAAACTTTACATATTTCTTAAGAACACAGCAATGATGTGATCTTATCTGCTTTCTGTCTAAACATTTAATTTCTCAGGAAGAAATCATGTGTATGGACGAGATATTTTATTAAAGTTTGATTCACGCTATATTTTATCACATTCACTGCCTTCCTTCCCCACTCGCTAACGTATCTGTCATGTCCCCTGTTTTCCCCTGAAATCATAGCAACTAACTAGCAACAGTTAAAAGGAAACACACGGTTTCTTTGAATAAATTACAGATTTCTCTGAATTTGAACATTGCTGGAAATATTTGGGATAATGTAGGTACACAGTACAAGAGTTTTTCACATTTTAACCTGGAAATGTTACATATTATAGCTTTAATGTTGAGTTGAGTTCTCAAACTGTGCTTTATGGACTGTAAATAACATGACAACTGTGTGGGATCTGACAGTCGTTGTACCAGATACATATAATAACTGTATCATCTGCGTTCATCTCGTCTGTGTCTCTCAGGTAACCGAGGGACAGCGTGGTCCTTGGTTAGGAGGAGCTGCTGCTAATGACTCCAGCAGTAAAGACCCAGTCCACTTCATCGCCACTCAGATGATTCTCCCCAAAGCTACAGGCCTGGGAGGCTGCACAGTGGTCAGTTATTATCAGGTCCTTCTTCAGAGAGCTGCAGAATCCACTGATCCCAACACAACCTCCAGACCCCCAACAACAACAACCCTGCGGCTGATTCCTCGTCACTCTCCAACCAGCAGCTTCAGTCATGCCACACTCTGTTCCTCAGGTCTTCTTTCCTGGTCACTGCAGAGGTAATGACATTAAGAATCTGCTGGTAACTGTTGCTGCCTGTCTGATTATTTTCTTCTCTGTGTTATATATCAAAGACAGACTGGAGAGGCCAGAAACAAATTAGACATGAATAGTGAGACTGACTTGATCTGAAATCAAAGAAAATCTCCTGAATGCTTTAGTGGACACGTGTTGATAAGATGTCTGAGTGACTGTGAGAACGGTGGTACCACTTGGCCAACAGGTGGCGCTATAGTGGTGTCATCTAAGGAAGCAATCCCTGTCTGTATGTGTATGACTTTGCATATATTAAAAACTGTTCATCCGATTGTCTTCACACTTGGTGGGTGTTTGCTGGGACTGCAGCGGCGAGTGTGAAGTCGATAGGATGAGCAGTTTTTTTTTAAATGTTGCATGCAGCGCTTCAGGGTGTCAGACAATAAAACAAGACTAGTTTACATGCTTTTTTTAATCTTTCAGTCCCTCCAGGAAGTTGCGATGTTGCGATCACGACGACTTTTCGCAACCTTCTTTTGCAGTATTCACTTGTTCCCACAATTTCATTGCAAAAAAGCCTAAAAACATCACAACAGGCTTTGCAGTTTTTTAGAAGAGTTGCCATGAAATCAGACATTTTGGGCTGCAACAGTCCCATCTGATCTTTACACTATATATATTTATTCCTGCATTTCAGCCTGCGAGTTACAACATTTAATTTGTTTGAAGGCAGTTTGCTACAAAATTCATTAAAGCAAAAGTGTAGATTTTCAGTCTAAAATCGGTGGATGAATTGTTCATTTTTGTGATGTCTTTTGAAAGTTGCTTTTCTCTTCATCCTAGATCACAGAGCCAAGACTGCACCCTCACTCCCACTCCTCCATGGCAACAATCACTCGGACTGGTTACCTCATCAGCAGAGCAGGAGGAAAGCTGCAGCACCCAGGGCAGTGATGAACAGAACAGGAGACAGACGGAGGACTTCAGAACACCACTTAATGCTCAGCGAGGCCACCTGCAGGACCACAAAGTCACAGAGGAGATGACGGGGCTGTCCCTGCTTCTGTCTTTAGAGCGCAGTGCTTACAACTCTACGTCGTTAGCTGAATACCAACACATCTCTGCTGACGAAGCGGTAGAAAAGACCCCCATGGTGAACACTTGCTTCAGTCCCTCCCCACCTCACCACAACATTTCAGAGGTGAAGGCCTTTTCCACCAGCTCTGTGGCCTGGGAGGATTTGCCTTTCTCTGAGAGTCTCACAGAGTTTTTATGTGAGGAAAACAAAGATTTTGTCATTGTTAGTAAAACAGACACAAATCAGAAAGAAACGGCAAGAAACAACCTGAAAATCAGATCACAAGACAAGAACTCATCAACTGAGTCAACTTCTGTTTGTCAAAGTAACTCAGAGATATTACTGGAGATCACTAACACACCTGACAGACGTGATGAATCTGAGCGGGTGTGTAAGGACTCTGCTGGATGTGTCAACAAGAGTCCAGCCGGAAACATTTGTTCCCAGGAAGATGAGACCGTTCGATTGCTGTCTTTTGAAAACGAAGACGGGGACACCTACAACTGTTCAGCAGACCTCTTCAGTGGCTCACTCACCACAGATACAAACACAAACACACCCAGCAGGCACACACAAACTGTCAGGATGATCAAAGAAGCTCAGTCAGAGCTTTCCAAACCAGACAAACAGCACCTGAGGAGTGAAAATGTCCCAGATGCAACACCAGACAAACACAAACTCAAAAGCATTAAGAGAGACAGTTTAGTTCCACCAGGCACACAAGAGCTGGACTTCATCCCTCCCTCTCAGTCCACCCCCATAATGCTGCACAGAACCGTGACATTCAGTTCATCTGACAGGAAGGATTCTTGTGCTTTTTACAGAAATCTGCCTGAATCAGACTGTAAAAGAATCACCTCCTCTTTTTTTAAATCAAACTGTGTCGATGCTAACCAGCTGTGCCAGAGAGGGAGAGAGTCTACCAAAGAAAACCTGGTGTGGAGTACGCCATCCTGCAGACACAGCAACAGATTCACCCCAAAGAGGAGATTCAGGAAACCAAACAAGCATAAAACCCCTCTGAGGGTCCAGAGAGGAGCTCTGAACACAGGAACAACAGGAAGGATCCAACACAGATGTGACGACGGTGAAGCAGCTGTTGTTCCTCCGACTCCCGCTGCTCGGACAGGACAGAGTGTGACGCTCCGAAGGAGACAGACGGAGAACAGCAGCAGAGACGAGGTGAACTGTAAAAGAACTCTGTTAGATCAAACTGTCACATCATCATCACCACAGAGAGGCCGGACACAAACAGGAAGCTGTGACAGTGAGGGGACTCTGAATGGATCTAAATGTTACCCCCCAGATGATGAGAACGAGGCCTGTGATTGGTCCAGAGATCTGTTCTCTGACTCGCTCTGAGAGCTTCTGTTGCAGATGGATTTTACAAATTGTTCCAAAGGTTTTTTAAATGTATTTCAGGTGGCAGTACTGTTGCTGGTACTCCAAGGATCTAAGAATAGAAAACACAGGCACAGTTTACACCTGGTATTAACATGTACCGTGTGATCTGATCACATGTGGACATCTCCAAGTACATCACTTCATCATTACAGTGTGTCTCCAAATACAGATCTCACTGTCCCGCTCTATGTGCAAATAAACACATATGCAAAACTATAAACAAAAATTACATCATTACAGCCATTTACAGCCGCAATATTCCCGCCCTGAACAGGTTGTGTAAAAGGGACTGGAGAGGGTAAAAGTGTGCATCCCAGAGTCGAAGCCTCTCTCTCCTCCTCTTCACAGCAAGAGAAGAAACAACTCAGTGTTTCACATTTAAAGCCAAATTTACAAAGAGGCACAGCTGATTCAGAAATCACCGGAGCTGTTTCACTTTCCCGCTGCAAACACACACATCTGCAAAACGCATTCTTGTTTTTTTCTCAAAGAAAGAAATAACTTTGCAAGAAGGCCCAAATAATTTAGAGTTTGTCGTTGACAGCATTTCACAAAGGCTATAAAGTCTCTTCTCACTCAGCAAATTTCAAAATAGCTTATTTTTTAATGGAGTCTGGGGTTACTAGTGTGTTCACAAACAGTCACAGCAGGTTAGAGAGCTTGAGTAGGTGTTGTTTCAGTTTGGTCCAGGACACATTTACTTTTACACTACAGAAGACCACATCCTGAGTGCATTCACTCCTGTACTTCAAGCCGTCCATTTGTGATTGGATCACCAAAGAAACATGTTAACACCAGGTGTAAACAGGCTAATACAGAACATTAAGCACTAAAAGGCACCACAGAAGAAGCCTTACCTTCCCGAAGGTCTTCTGCTATTTGCACTTTTAACAATTAATGAGTTCATATCAGACATACAGCCAGTTTTCACTGACAAACATCAGAAAACAAACAAAGGAATGTTTGGAATGAGATATTGAAGAAATGTAATTTATGGGTTTAATGTTTGGATGTGTACGTACCTTTAGAGATTTATTTTTAAAGGAAGAATCTTTCAGATAATTAAGGTTTTTCTTAGAAACATCTCAGTACGTAAAATATCAGATCCTGCTCCAAAATTAAATCAACTAAATGAAATATTGAGTTTGTGTGAAGTATTATTACACATTAGTGACTCTTAAAGGTTTTCTGCTCACTGTCATTGTGGTTTAATTTACTCATAACTGTCTGTTCTCTACTGATTCTGCACCTTTCTGAATGTTATTAAGGCAAAGTGACTGTGAAAGGATCATATGTGTATGACTGAGTGCTGCTGCTGCATTTAAGGACCACTGGAATTAAAATATTAAGATTCTTTACAGACATTTATTTGTCTTCATTGAGAGATAATAGAGACAAACAGGTGTGATACGGTGATACGGTTGGCAGGTGTAGTTTGGTAGAAGCTGAGTGTCATCTAGTCCCATCAAAACTATGTAGAAGCATAAACGGCAGGTAAGAGGAAAAACATGTATTTTTGATTTTGAGGTGAACTGTCCCTTTAAGACTTACACAAAGCCTTCAGTTGCATTAAATATTGGGGTTTTTTTGTGTTTTATTGTTGTCAGGAACACAGGATACTGCCTGTGAATGTTTGCTTTGATTCCATCCTTCACTTCAGATCGGTAAGTAAGAGAAGGACTCTGTAAAAACACCTTCAACCTGAAGTAAAACAAATGAGCGGCTACACCCAGTTAATTAGTTGTAAAGAAGAACTAAACTTACTCATTTTGAGAAGGTTGTGCATGAGATTTAAAGTCACTATTTTGAGATACAAAGACATTTTAAGAAAGTTGCTCTTTGCAAAAAAAAGTTTAAAATAATGAAGCAATAAAAAAATTATACAAGCAGAGAGTTTTTTCTCGGTATTTTGAGCAGCACTTGTTCTGATTTTCTGCATTTTTGATGAAGTCTGTGTCGATCTGAGTTTGCTCGAGTTCTGCTCTGTCAAACATTTTTCAAATGGCTCATGTTAAACTGAAACTGTGTTAATGAGCAGTTTGTATTCTGCTGTACGTGTTGTGAAGACCAGACCACGGTTCTCTTATTATTGTGAAATTTGAATTAAAAGAGATTCATTCAAACTTTAATTCTTAAATTCAGAAGATGTGGAAATGGTCTCACTCTTAAAATAAGACAAACAATCTTGTTTCTGCTGTTGGGATTTTATGCAAACAATTATTGGAGTTTATTATTGATTAAATATAACTCAAAATGATCTGTAATATCTCATGAAGACAAAGTTAACGTATGTTACCTTTAAATGACGTTACTTTTCTTATGCATAACTTACTTGACAAGATAATTTTTTCTTTTTAGACAAAAATTAAGACTTATTCCCCTGCAAAAAGTTTTTTTTTAAAAACTTTTAAAAAACTTTTTCTGCAGTGTACAGTTGGATTTTAAGCTGATGTTGCTGCATGTGTGAGTGTCGTTTCTGGCCGCCGTGTCAGGTTTGTTCAAGTGTTATTTTTAACATTACTGATGTTAAAAATGTTGCTGCTGGTGTATCAATCAATACGCTTGATTAATGAGGCTGTTGCATCTCTCAGCAGAGTTTGGCTGAACGATTATGAATTAATATCTAATTTGTGATTATTTTGACTGATATTGCAACAGTGATATGTTTTGTGATATCAGAGGTAATGATAATTTTTACATCATTATTCTGATTTAGATTGAAAAACATGTTTAAATGACGATGGACTGATTTTTGCAAGAATCAGTACCAGATGAAGATGACCTTGTGAGGTGCCAGGCTGTTTTAATTTGATCTTGGTGCCTGTAACATGATGTGTACAGCTTGTAGGATGTAACTGTGGTGCATTTATGGAAGTAGAAGTGTTACGGTCTGTTTTTGTTGAATATCTGTGTTTGAGAACAGAGTTTGATTGGTCCTGGACGGCTCAGGCGCTGTGATTTCTGCTTACGTTGGTGGTTTATTTTGAACCTTGGAGGCAAATAACACAGAAACCAAATATGTGGCTGGTGCTGCTTGTTGCTCATGTGGCTGAACGGAACAATAAGAGTTTAACGTAATCAATTCAAGAAAGACAACAAACCAGACAGAAGTTGTTTTGTCCCCTTTTATTAAAAAGGTTCTTTTCTTTTACCCCAAAACATTTTTAATAAAGAGAACATGCATAAAAATACAGCTGATCTTTTTCAAACAGCAACAAAAAAACACTTGCATTGATGTACACACTCCCTTTAATATGTACATACATGAGACGTGGTTCCTAAAACCACACAGACAGACTCTAAGAAAGACACTAAGTTTGACCTTTGACCTGCGGGGAAGTACACAAAAATCATTAAACTGGATCATTTTACACCTGATTTGACAACATACAAGTTGTTCACTTTGGTTGATATTATTGCTTTAAAGATCGATATCCTTACAGCACTATTTAATGCTGTTACTTTGCCTTTTTTTTCCACTTTGTAAATAAAATTCTGATTCATATTGAGCCAAAAATTGAACGGCACAAATTGATTGTCAGAAAACTGGACATATTCATCCAAAAAAAGTCAGTTTATTTAAACTAATTCAGCTTCAGAGCTGAAACAGATGACATGGCACTTTGATACCCAGGCCTAAAACATCCACAAAAAGCAACCACAAAGGCTAATTATTGCACAGTAACCCAAAAATTGCATATTTCAGTAAAAGTATTCGAGGGCAGTGAAGCCACAGTTCATGCACAAAAAGAAACAGCTAACCTACTCTACAGAGAAATCAATAAAAACTCAAATAAACTGTGGAGAAGCCAGTGTAAAATACCCAATTCAGAAAGGTTCATTTGCACAGTGAGCGTCACAAATCCTGCAGGTGTTTATACCTTAATTATTTTTGATTTAAAGTTGATTGTCATCTTGAGGGAAATTCAAGCATAAAAAGATTTACAAATTTAGCAAAACAAAAAAGAAAAACAAAAACTATATATATATATTTTTAAAAAAAGATAAACGTGTGGTCCATTGTTCTGGTTATAAAAAATGAAATGTCATCTCTCTTGGACCGTGCACTAAAAAAACTCCTTGCTTTTCAGATTATCGGATCGGTTCCTGAAGGCATCACACAGACCGCCGAGCAGCCCGGTGAGTGCGGTCTGTAACATGTGCTTGTTTTTTTTTTAGTACTAACACTGGTTTATTCACTGAGACGCTGCACGTCACAGCAGCTTTAATCAGAAGGCTTTTCCAACACTGCAGGTTTGTGTTTCAGCAGGAGAAACTGGGTTGGACCCACATTTTTAACCTCTGAAGAGAACTGACTCCATATTTAACAGTCAAACTCGGGAGTCTGAGGAGCAAATCGGTGTTTTCTTGGTGAGTAAATCTACCAGCTATCTGACCAAACTGTCTATTGGTAGGTCTAGTTTTTTTTTCCTTGTTATCAGTAGTTGGCCATTTTTATAACAATTTTTGTACAATTAGGACAAAACAAAAACATATACGTAGTGTACCGTCAGAGTATGGCTTTGTTTCCACCAGTCGCTCAAACCACATGCACCTATTCTACACACTGACTACAAACATGAGCCTCGACAGAGGCCGAGAGGAAGCACTTTGCAGTTTGGTTTTGGCTTTTTCAAAGCCCCGTTCCTGCTGGCATCGAGTGGAGATTAGTTTCCTGAATCCCTGCTGAAGTACCAGGCTCAAGTTGGCTTCTGATCCAGAGCTTTGGGGAGAATATTTAATATTTCTGAGACCAGATAACACATTCAAATTTAGGAAAAACAATAACAGCAATTTTATTGTTGTTCATCTGCCTTTGATGAACTTTTATTTCTGAAAAGGTTTGATTGGAAGCTTTGAATCATGAGCCAACTTGAGCCAAAACTCAGACTTGTCTCATAAATGAGAGAAAACACTTCAGTTGACGTCTCAACAAAAGCCCTCAGAGCAGCTGCATACGTTATACCAATAATCAAACAATCAATCACATCGATAAACACTCATCGACCTGCAGAAATCAACAACACAAACATTCATCGACACTCAGACTGACGTCACTCAACTGAAATGTTCTTCCGGCCGATAAGAGAGACGGAGTTTCCAGCATTTTCTTGTTTGAACAGCAGGTGATGAAGATGAGGGATGAGGGGCTGGTGCACTACAGGAAGGCTGACTGCAGGGGGCGCCGCTGGTGAGCCGGTCCCAGAACAGCAGAGGAGGAGATGAAGGATGTCTGGGGCCTCATGACACCCCGACCAGGAGAGAAGGCGAGTTGACAGGAGCCTCCGGAGATCTCACCTGAAACACCAAGAACAAACAAACAGGTTTGAATTTCTGCAGAACTTTAATGTTGGAGCAGAAAATGTTTTAAATTAGTAATTAGTATCTTTAAAAACTTAATAATTCCCTCAAATTAATACTAATATTAATCAAGCATGAGCTTAATTCCTTGCCAGTGTGTCCTCGTCACATAAACATGCAGTAATCCAGACAAAATATCAGTTACATCTTTGTGTAAAACCCCTCAGGTGAACCTCTTCATTTACACATAAAGCACATTTACATCATTTTTGTAATTCTGAGCATTTTTGGTGAGGTTAGTTGGTTTTTTCTCCCTGGAACAAGTTGCCTTTGATTTTTTTTAATGAATTATATTACAAAAATATCAGCTTTCTTTTGGAATTTTCTCTTGTCCCCACAATTATGTAGAAAAGCAGCTGTGAAATCAGGCCTTTTAGGCTGCAGCAATCTCAAAAAAGGCCCACAACATCCTGGAGGGACTGAATTATGTTTTACGAGTGAGTACAAATTTTTTAAGCTGCAGTTTATATCCTGTTTATAGAATCTCAGTTTCAAAGTTTGGCAGCGTGTGGTTGATGAGGTATAAACAAAAAGAACAAACAGAAGAAAGACGAGAAGCCAGAATAAATAATCTGATACGAGTTTTAGTCAAAGCAAATTCTGAAAATCTTTGGCAGGTGTACAAATTATTATTTTGAGGGAATTAACGTTTACTCTGCACACAAGTTAGTAATTCAAAGCTACAACAAGGAGTTTTTAACTGGTTATGAAACTAATTTAATAGTGATGACTGTCAGATACTTAAACGAGTCCAACAGAGAGAAGATTGTCTGTTTCTGTAAAGTTCTGTAAAGCGGGCGGGAAAGCGGGCGGGCAGGTGGGCGGGCTTTGCGATGTTAAAAGCTGTTGGCACTGAAGATTCATCATTTCAAAAATCATGTTTGTTTATTTAAAGAGATCAAAATGTTCCAGACATCTCTGAATTAACTCCATAACGCAAAGAAACATTGTTTTGTTGTTGATGATAATTTAACGTCTAGAATGAAATGACTTAATTATCTACATGCAAAAATGTGTTGTTTTTCTCATCAAAAAGCAGGCAGCCTCATCGTGTTTTCACTGAGGACACTGAACGCAGCACAGCAAAGCCAGGGGACTGTACCTTTACCAGGCCAGGGGTGTGAGGAAGAGGAAGAGGAAGAGGAAGAGGAGGAGGAAAAAGAGGAGGGAGGAATGGAGAAAGAGGCACAACGAAGGGAGGAAATCCTGAGCTCGTTCTCCTGAGGAGACTCAGCGGGAGTCAGAGGAGAGAGAGAGAGAGAGACAGCAGCAGAGAGGTGAGAGGACTTTACTTTGACTCACTGTTCATCTCACGTTTGTACCCTCATCATCATCATCATCATCATCATCATCATCATACCTCATCTCATCTCATGAGTTATTTATTCAAGTCACCTGTTCATGATGTGAACTCACCTGTAAGTTCGTCTTGGCTTTTCTCAAGACGTCCTTCGTTCTCGACACTGAAAACAAACACAGGAGTCATTATTGGTTCATTCATCAGGTAAAGGTGCAACATGTTAAACAATCACAGCGTATTATCAATGTTTAAATGGATTATAACAAATAGGGCTGCAACTAATGATAATATTCATTATCAATTAATGATTTTCTTGATTATTTGATAGTCGTTTGGTCTAAAAAATGTCAAACGATGCCGTATTTAACTGTCTTTTTTTGCTCACAACTTAAAGATATTCAGTTTACTGACATTAAGGAGTGAAGAAACCAAAAAATATTCACATTTGCAAAGCTGGAAAAATAGAATTTTGCCATTTTTTAATACTCAAACTGATTAATCAATCACCAAAATAGCTGGCGATTAATTTAATAATCAATTAACCGATTAATTGTTGCAGCTTTAGTCACAAACAAGGCCTTCTTCAACTTCTGAGGTTTCTGTAACAGCCTGTGGGCTCATTTCTACGTGACGTTTATTCTCCTGAGTGTCTCCTGACTTCAGCGACATCAGTGTGCGACTCGAGCTAACGTTAGCTGCTAATGTCAACTAACTGCCAAAGTCCAGAGTCAATCTAACATTACTGCAAAGCATGTAAAATATATTGTTGCGTGGATCTGGTGTTAATGATTTGTAAACGGCAAGCTTATAAAAATACTAATAAAATATCAAAATATTACAGATATTAATGTTATTCTAAAGATGCTCACTCGCGCCTGCAGAGAGCGAGAAAGACCAACAGGCCTGCAGTTCACTTAACAGCCACCGGTGTTAAAATATAAACGTTATTAATCTGATATCATTTTAAAAACCTAATATGACATATTTATTATATATATTTTTATATGATGTAGCAGACTCACGCTGGCTGACTATAAAGTGCTCCATGCTATCTTTGGTGCGGTTGGAGCTCTTCACTCTCTCCATGGCGTCTTTCAGAGCCTCTTCCTGCTCTGAGAGTCTCAGACGGAGAGAAACGACCTCGTCCCTCAGACCCTGATCCTACAAACACACACACACACACACACAAGGATTTATGTGATCAATCAGTAAACAATCATTTTGACTTGTTTTTATTAAAGACCAGGAGAAAAAAGGTTGAATTTGACGGCTTCATTTTGAGTTTACCCGCCTCAGGATTTAATCACTTTATTAATCAACATGATGAAATGTATGAATTAAACTGTGCTGCTCTCAGTAACAGGAACAACATCATATATCAGACTTTGCCGTCTATATTCTGGTTTGGAGATTTCGGTTCTGGTTCTGACCTGTTTGGTTTCCTCGACGTTGGGCAGAGCTGCTCTCCAGAACATCTGCAGCAGCGAGTCGGCCTCCTCCAGGATCTGTCGCAGGGTTTTAGTGTCAGTCAGCAGCTTCCTGACACAACCTGAGTCTGAAGGCTGAGACGCACAAAAAACACACAAAACATGTTAAAAATATTTAACTAATGATTCTTCGATCAGCTGTTTTTCCTGTCAGCTTACAGTTCATCTAACATCGTCTATAACAGCACAGAAAGTCAAATAAGTTCAAAGTTTAACTTACAAAGTGTGTTTTTATCTCATATTTCTCCTCAGTAATATTTATTATTCACACTGTTATTCTAAAATAGTTTGTGTCAGCTGGATGTGAAGGTTTTGAAAATTTCCTTTTGATAATATAAAAAATGTACAGAAGCAAACTTCTGCCAGTGAAGGAAAAAAATATCCTTCATAATTATAAGATTAAAAAATGTTGAAATTATTAGATACAAAAAATCATGTTTGTAAGATAAAATGTCATAATTGAGATAAAAAGTTTTATCTCATAATTGTGACTTGTGATATTTTTTGGGCTTCCGTGCTGTTTTAAAACTGCACTGATTTGGAACAAACTTAAACTTATGTCTGTAATAATAAATTGATACTATAATTCGGCACATTGCTGCAGCCTCTAAAAGCTGCTCAGAGGGAATTTCAGTCACCTATAATAAAATCCAGTGACCTAAACCTCCACCAGCAGCTTCAGGATCAGCTGATCTGATCTGTTCTGGTCTGTTCTGGGTTCCTGGATCTCTCACCTGATGGAGGCTGAACTCCTGGGGGCTGCTCTGAGAAAACAGGGTCGCCTCCATCTTGCGGAGCAGAGCGCCGCCCTCCAGGATCTGCTGCTGCAGAGCCTTGAAGTCGTCGATGTGACCCACTGCGTGGCGGCCGTGACGGCTGGCGAACGAACCGTCCGGGACCTGATCCTGCAGAGCCGGGGCTGCTGGGAAAGAAAACGAGAGAATTGGGAACAAGGAGACACATGAGTTCTATGAAGAACTCCCACGTGATAATATTTATATAATAATAATATTTTTAAGCATCAGTGTTGAAGTTGCCAAAAACAAAACACAGAATAAACAAAGCTGAAGATGAATTTGACTGATTTTTATAAATTTTCTCGAGATATCATGATGATATTGTTGTCACAGATTCTTTTGGCCACGATAATCATGTAGTGAAAATGTGGTGACAGTTCTGACCTCGATCCTCGGCTCCGGTCTCCTCTTTGTGTTTCTCTGCAGGATGCAGAGGAGAGGACGGACTGACGAGTCCAGTGTCTCTCACAGGCGGCGAGGGGACGTTTTCTGTGCAGGAAGATTTCAGTCAGAACTGAACTTCAGTCAAAACATCTCAGTCTGTCAGTGAGCTTCATCTCATGTTAAAACCTACTGACCGTTGAAGAGTTGTCTCCTGGACCGAGGCTGCGTGTCAGCCTGTCCGCTCAGCTGCTGCTCCAGCTGAAGGTGCAGCTCTCTGGGGTCAAAGGTCGCCGTGCTGTGATCACGCTGGGCGCCGTCACCTACCTGACCTGCTGGGAAAAAAAAACAAAAACACAAACAGATGAGTGATACAGAAATTAACCAGTGCTTTGTGTGTTTATGTGCAAGAAATTTTGTTTTAAGATTTTTTTTCCAGAAAATAATTCATAATTTGTAATATAACTTTTTTATCTGTTTAGGTGTTTTAAGAACCTTTTATAAAATGATTGTGCAGGAATTTTAGCATCTAACATGATTCCTGGTGTCGGTTTGGGGCTTAAGGTGACTCTGCATCATCTTACCTGAGTGTGTGTTGGTGGTGACTCCACACACTCTGTGGTACACCTGCAGCTCACACTGAAGAGAGTGAACCAGACTGCGGCTCTCACACAGCTGCTGCTGGAGGACGCTCACCTCATGCTGGAGTCTGTTAAAACACACACACACACACACACACACACACACACACACACACACACACACACACATCAGATGTTATTTAACCCGTTACTGTCATATTCAGATCTTTTCTTACAGAAGCAACTGATTGAAAAATCAGCTCACTTTGCACGTCTGAAAAAAAAAGAAAAATGTAAAAATATTTTTCCTTTTCAAAAACATAAACACACACAGACACACACCTGTTGATGGCCTCCTGGTTCTTCTGTCTGTCCTGTTTCAGTTGTGTAATCTCGTGGGTGCGAGATTCAGCCTCAGTTTGCAGCTTCCTGCTTTGCTCCGCCCACCTCTCAGCCTCTAGCTCCGCCTCCTTCAACCGGGCCCGCTCCAGGAGCGCCGCCTCCCTCAGCTGCTCCACCTCCTTGCTGCCCTCTGCAGAAGACACAGGACAGAAACTGTGAATAACTTCCTGTTTTAGGATGCTGCAGACGTCACGAACGAGAACATCAGTCGGTACCTCTGGCGGCGTGCTTCAGCTGGTTCTGCAGACTGACGTTCTCCTCCTTCAGCAGTCGGATCTCACTGGAGAGCTGTCCAACAGAGTCCAGACCCTGGATGTAGATGTTGGTCGGAGCACCTGGAAAGGACGGAGAGACATCATGTTCAGCATGTGCAGGCTAACTAGCTGATGTTCAGCTCCAAGTTATTTATTTATTTATTTTAATCTCTCTAAACTTTCTCCAGTTTACAGGTGTGAGTGTGTGTGTGTTACCTTTCTCGGTGTGGGTGCGGGCCAGTCTCTCCTCCAGCTGCTGGCGGAGGCGGTCGTTGGTCTGGATGGAGTCCTCCAGTCTCTGTCTCAGACTCCTGATCTCTCTCAGGTGCTCCTTCATCAGGTCTGAACCTGCAGCAGAAACACAACAGACCTGTTCGCTCGCTGCAGAGTAGTAAAGGACCACGCCAGTGTTTCTGCGTGTTTTCTTGCAGCTTTCCACAGTTCAAATTGTTTAATCTTCCCCCTTCACAGAAGACTTTTAATCTGAAACATGCAGTAGGTGTTGAGCTCCACAGACAACTGTAATTACTGAATGAAAGCAGAGAAACTGTCTGATGTGAGACCTCTTCTTAACAGGAAACAAATTGGGAAAAACTGAACTGACGATCACTTGCTTGAGGTTTGTGCACTAGCTTCACCTCCAACCTTTTTTCTTTGGTCAAAATCAACACCAACGTCCTCCACATTTCAGTTTTCCTCTTAACTAAGCAGTCAGAGGGGCGATGAGAGACTAATGAACGAGGCTGAGAAGCAGCATGTCCTTTATTAACCACTGCAGCGTTTTTATCCTTAAAAAAGACGGGGTTTGGAAGTAAAGCAGGGAGGTTTTGGGAGTTACAAGTAAGTAACCTGTCCTCCAGCTATATAGACACAAATCTGACTGAAGAAAATTACATCAATTATTAATAAATCATTGAGACACTGAATTTACGGAGAAATATGAGGCACCACAGTGACATCACTAGTCTGTCTGGTCATTTATTCGCCCTCCACCTGTTCGAGTTTGCTCCATCACTGTATGAGATTTATTATATTACAAATTGTGTCTGCAAAAAAAAAAAACTTTGTCAACATCTGTTTCATCTAATAAAATGATGTTTTATGTCTGTTTGTCTCACTTTGGATTGTCAAGCAACCAGACTGAGCGATCAGTCCTGCTGACCATGACCTTTGTTGACCTCAGCAGATAAACTGATTAGAACTAACCTTAGATTAAATTAATGTGTGTTGGTGTGACCCAGTCAATATGGTAAAAGATTGATTTAATATTGTCATGCAAATTATCTCAGCACTGTTCTGCATCAATGTTTTCCTCCACCTCTAGAATTTATCACAGTAAACAGTAAAAGTTTAAACATGTTCGGGGGTGTGACTGTGTGTCTACCTGTGTTACTGGTGCCTGACTGGTACCCCGAGGATCCTGAAGACAGGTCAGCCCCCAGTCTCACCGGTCGGGTACCGTAGGCCATATCCCACAATGCACTGCTCTCCAGCAGACTGGCCCCGGTTTTCATCGCGGAGCTGGCATCCAGACCGCTGCTGAAAGGAGAAGGCTGGTATCCATGACAGGACAGAGGCAGGAAGGACGAAGAGTCGGGCTGCTGGTGGGCGAACGGGAAACCCTGAACAGGTTTGGACTGAGGAGTGGAGAACCCTGAGGAACATAAAGGAACATCAAGTAAATAAAAAATATGAATTAATAAAGGGATAGAGAGGTAGAGTTAGAGAGTGTTAGTGAGTGAGTACAGTCCCAAAATATTCTTTAGTACTAATAGTTTTAACAGGTTAGCAAGCTAATGTTAGCAACTGGCCTATGTAGCTAACCTTATTATTTGGTTGGTGTTGCTAACATTAGCGGTTGGTCCTTGTGGGTAAACTCAGAGTTTGGTTAGTGTAGCTAATGTTAGCATTTGTTCGGTGTAGCTAACATTAGCTGTTTTTCACTCAGACCAGAGTGGTGTTGTGAGTATATATTTAAAAATAAATTAAATTGTAATCCTGCTAATAATCCCTTTTCTCTCTAAATGGTATCTGATTACATCTTATTTTTTGTAACTGTAATAGAATACAGTTTCCTTGTTTTGGTATCCTAATTATGTAATCCTGTTACATGTAATCTTTTACTCCTCAGGCCTGAGAGGACGGGGAGAGTCAAAGACTGACGGGGAGATGATGGGATTTCTTCTGACGTAGGGAACATCTTAATCAGCCAGAGGAACGCGGTCTGATTGGGAGGTTTGGAGTTTCTCAAAGCTCTGTTCCTCATTAGTGTTTAAAGATCACAACAAATCCTTCTCAGGCTGCGTTCTGCGGGTTCTTTAAGCATCAAATGAAGAACAGTTACTTAATGAGAAAGAAAGTGCAGAGTGTTAAAGACAAAGACACAGTGAAGAGGAAGAGAAGAGACAGAAGCTGAGGCAGTTAGGGAGACGTGGATTATTTAAGATGGTCGACTCTCACTTCATTTCACCCTGCGTGTGTCGACATGCAGCAACATTAACATCAAAAACAAAACGCTTCGCAATCAATCATCTATTATAATCTCAGTCAAACATATTTAATATCATGTTCTCTCTGCAGCACCAAACTAGTATTCAACAAACCAGGTATTTACTTTAACTGCTGAAAAACTCCTTAAATATGACCTCATACATGATAGACGATAATTAACACTGTCATGAGTCCGTGTTTAATCCGGCATCTTTCTGATCCACCAAGCAGCACTTATTTTAGCTGGAACGATTTGCCTCTCATTCCCTCAGCCTTCTACCACTAAAATATCACAGCTAACCAGCAGGGAGCTTATAGTAAATTACAGCGGCAAAAATCTTAAATTTAAAATATGTAGAGAAATATAGTTTCTTGATGGATTATATTGAAGCCGAATCGGCAGGAACAGTGTCAACATATGATGACTTTTATTTTGTGTTTCTACATCATGTGTTTTTATGAACACGTAAGGAATTGTTAAAATGTGATATTATTTAAGTGGAGTTTGGTGCAGCGAGCTTTAGTTTAATTCAAACAGCTGATATGTTTATTTTTATTTTTTTGGTCACAACTACAGAAACACAAGGTGACTGCTGGAGTATGATTGGGTTGTGTGATGTCGACTGCTGTTAGTTATTGGTTTAATGGTTCAATAATGTGTGTATTGATTACTGATGATGGCTGATCAGATGAATTATCAGCTCACTGTACTCAGTTTCTTACAGCACTGTGCAGACAACATGCAAGAAGAGTCTGCAAACTCTTTGATTTCTGTCATTTGTCTTTTTTCCTCAGCTGTGAATGTAATAAATCTGCACACGATTTAATAAAAATTGATCCAACATCCTAATAATCTGCTCCTGTCCACTGACTCAGCTCTGTATCGCCCTCTGCAGATTAAAAGTTTAAGCTAGTCCCCTAAAGTTTCCTTGCCAGCGACGACTCGATTATGAAATTCTTCATCTGTGAAGCCTCAAAGTTTAATTGCAGACAGACAGAATTAGTTTGCAGTGAGTTTTGAACACACACTCATGCGTGTACAGTCTGACTGACGCACTCTCGCTGTCTCCCAGCTGCCTCTGTAACATCTGCAGCTCCTGGTGCACCTCAGCCAGGGAGAAACCCGCTCCCCCGTTGCCTTGGTAACGGGTTCGCAGGGTTGCAGGGTGGGGATGGAAGGGCAAAGGTGCCCTCTGGGTGGAGGAGGAGGGGGGAGGAGGAGGAGGGTGGAAGGAGGGGGTAGAGGTGAAGCCTGAGACTGGAGCTGAAAGGAGGACAAGAAGAATCCAGAGCAGAAGAATGAAAAAGAGAAACGAGAAACAAAGCAGCAGGAAACTGATTCACATGAAGGGGAAGTTCTACTTTCTGTTTTACAGCCTGCGTCACGCTCCTACCTGTCTGACTCTGCATGTCTGCGGGTTTGTGTGGCGGGCTGGGGCATTGCATGCTGGGACAGCTGAGCCAGGACTGGGCTCTGTGGGATGAGGCGATGGATGGAGGGACAGACGGGTGATGGGACATGGAGCCGCTATGAGAGGGACAATCTGGAAATGAGAAGAGTCTGCTGTCACCAGAGGACATGATGGATGGACAGACGGTGTGTGTGTGTGTGGATGGATTACTGAATGTCTGATGTAATTTTTGACAAAAGCCTTTTATGCATTTATTTTGAAAGGACAGCCGAAGTGAAGACAGGAAGCAGGAGAGAGAGAGAGTGGGGGCAGACATGCAGGAAAGGGCCGCAGGCTAAAGTCGAAGTTTTAATGTATTTTAGGAGAACTATTGATTATTTTTTATTTTGCATCATCATTATTATGTAACGAGAAGAAACTCCGCAACAAGACAAAAACAAGGTTAAAGACAAGATGAAAAAGACAAAGAGAAAGACTCAACCACATCTTTTTATCATCTTTGCAAATCTTACGACCTTAACGAGACACAAAATGACCACAAAACTAAAGCAGTACTACAAAGAGGCACAAGCTTCCACCCGGAGACACAAAAGCACCACAAAGAGACGTAAAAGTGCCAAAAAGAGACACAAAAGTACCACAAAGAGATAGAAAACTAGTTTGACTGTTTTGATTGACTGTAATTTAGATCCACTGATTGACTATGATCAAACTACAGTATAAATTAACCAACAATCAATTTATTACTTTACTGATGAACAATTTTATCACCTCCAACCCTGAAAATAAAAAACACAAAATTCTTCAGAATTGGAGCAAATCATGTTCGACAAAAAATAACTTAACAAATTTTTACTACCAACATTTCAAATCAGTTTTTTGTGAAAATGTATTATTTTCAAACCAACCAAACTCCACTCACAAAAACAGTCATTTTACCTCACAGAACACAGGACGCCGCTGCCTCGATCTGTTAGTTTATTTGTGTTACTGTGTGACTTTGGTGAATCTGAACTAACCTTTTATAACATGAAAGTCGCATAATAACACAAACTAACCAGCAGATCAAGGCAGCAGCAGATCAGCAGCTCCTGTCTTCTGTGATGTAAAATCATTGTTTTTGTCAGTGGAGTTTGGTTGGTTTGAAAAGAGTGATATCTGGCTTATATAAAGGCAGTTTCCTGTCAGAAAAGTCTGTCTGACAGAAAGGTAAAGTGGTGAAAATATTCTAAATATATCGCACATTTAAACTGACACTGATTGTTCTGGATGACGGGCGTCATCTTCTCACCTGTGCTCAGCCTGGTGGAGGCTCTCGCTTCCTTCTGACCGAGCTCGCTGGCGGCGTCCATGTCGGAGCAAAGCTCCAGGTCCTCATTCGTGGATCCGTGGTCATCGGACACATAGGAGATGCGATCCGATTGGTCGGTGGTGTCGGAGAGGGCGTGGCTGCTGCAGGGCGTGTCGGAGCGATGAAGAGGATGATGATGCTGGTTTAGTTTGGCGCGGAGAGACTCGATGACCTTGTCCTTCTGC
The DNA here is from genome assembly GCA_027495735.1 of Lutjanus campechanus. Classification (NCBI taxonomy): domain Eukaryota; kingdom Metazoa; phylum Chordata; class Actinopteri; order Lutjaniformes; family Lutjanidae; genus Lutjanus; species Lutjanus campechanus. Next base: position 19,690 of record JAJHUR010103666.1, read on the forward strand.
TGCAGCTCCTTACTGAGCCTGTACACACACACACACACACACACACACACATTAATTTGTGTTTTCTCATTCAAGTCAATACTTTTACTTTACTCAAGCGTGATACAGAACCCATACTGAAATAAATCAAAATATCCTGTAAAAATATCATAAAAGGCTATTAGAATACTCCGATATACTTATGCAGATATAAATCTTAAATTTGCAGAATTTCTTCCAGAGTCTTTTATTTCTTTAGGGACCCAAATAAAATCTCCTGTGACTCGTCTGTGGATCACAGGAGGTTTTAATATTTGCCTTAATTTGCTCCTCCTTCACTTCACGTCCAACTTTATTTGTTCATGTAAATGATTCAGAAAATACACGTTTCACAATGAAAATCTTAAAAAAGCTTTACCGCACAGTAAGAGCGTGAGAACAGCTGTATTAGCGGCCCTGTGACTTAAAGGATAAGGAGCATTAATGAGTAACGATGTACCAGGTGTGTGAGTCACCTGCCCTGCTGATCTGAACTGTCGCACAGAGGCTTTACTGACTGCATCATGCTGCTCCAGGGAAGCCTCTTAGTGACTTACACATGCATCATACTGCATCACATCAGTCACACAGGTGAAACTGCACACTCACACTCTGAACAACAAGAACATATTTACACTGACACGAATAAAAAAACACTGGAGGGACAGACAGAGGACGGAGGAGGGTGGAGGGACAGCAGGACAAACTACACTCACAGATAATGACAGTGATGCGTATGCAGCGTGTCCCCTACAGCTGATTTAATTAACTGTGACGTGTTTGTACACAGATGCTGAGGTGAAGGTCGTTCATCTAAATCAATGACGGGCTGAAACACA
>JAJHUR010103674.1:0-10714 GCA_027495735.1 Lutjanus campechanus
AAATCAGTTCGCACTTTACTGTGAAACAGACTGTACAGTTTTTTTTAAGTAGCTGTAGACCTAAATGTGTGACGTCAGTTCAATGTGGCTCAACGTGCTGTGCCAACAACTTGTTTCTGCTGCCACCTGCTTGAAAAAAATCAAGTAATGCAGGTTTTAATCACCAGGGACGAGATCCAGGGCTCAACATTAACTTTTTTTTAAAAAGTGGTGGCCAGTCTGATAACCAGGAATCAGCTTTTGGTTGCTGAAACTGAAAATATGGTTGCCATTTTTAGCCCCCTTTATTTTGTGTAATTAAGATTCTACACAGCTCTACATTAGATTAATAATTTAAATGTGACATAAAGAAAAAAATTAAAGCTTGTCTGTGTGCTTGCCAGCTCTTGCAGCCTCCGCCTCATTACGTCATTGAGCTGCTCGCTCATGTTGCTTCGCGTGCCAGTGCTCGTCTAACTGCATTAAACTTGGCAGTATAATTTACTGTCCGGCTCAAAGTCGGGATACGTCGCCTCCCCAAGACTTTATTTTGTTCAGGTTCTTGTGGTTCTTTGTCACTTGAATCAGTTTGTATGAATTGTTAATGATTAATTCCCAAAACACCTGTGATTTTAGGATTATATAGTAGATAATGAGTTACTAGAAAACATACTGAATTATTTACTAATTATTAGTTCATAAACATCTGTGACATACTGATCACTTGAGTGGCACAAATTACTTAATTATTAGTCATGTCACTCTTTTTGTGCCTCCTCGAGTAGAGCAAAACATGATATCAAGTATTTACTACTCATCATGAAGGAATGAGGGACTACTTAGCTAATACTAATGAAGAAAATGCTCAGCTTGTCAATTCAGATATTTATGAACTTATAATTACTTAATGATTCATTAATATGGTATCTTGAGTATTACTCATCATCGGTTCATTAATTCTCAGGTTGTTCCTGATTCATCCTTCACTCGTTCTTTAGTAGCTATCACATTTTTGTGTACTGTAAAGTGTTACCAAAATATTAAACATTTATTTGGGGTTCACATTTTGTTATTCGCTGTCCCTATTTTTTATGTTTAAAAAGTGGTTGCCACTGTTGTCAACCAAAAGCTGAGAATTGGTTAGAAGAAGGGTTCCCACTGGCAGCCTGGCAGCCATTACTGTTGAGCCCTGTGATCTCACAATATGTAGGTAGTCATGTGACATAAGACCAGAGCAGACGTGCTTTAGAAAGGGTGCATGCTGGTCATTTTAGTCTCACTCGTGCATAATGGCTTCTTCCAAATAAGTCATTACAGGAATTTTGTATTTGAATGTAGAGCACTTGTTGAAGTACCGTTTCTTTTTTATTAAAGGGACAGTTCAGATTTTTTTAAAGGGTGACTCATCCACATTCAGTGTGTTAACTACAGTAGATGGAGGTCGACACGTCCCCAGTTTGGAGCAGCAGAGAGGAGAACTGATGTTGGAAGCTACGCAAAGTACTGCTGTGGACAACAAAATGTATTTTAGACTCCTAAAAAATCAATATCAGTTTAAATGTGCACTATGTTTAGGATATTTTCACTCCCTTGCCTTGCTGTCAGACAGACTTTTCTAACATAAAAATGTTGCCGTATTGGCCAAATATCGCTCGCTACAAATCAACCAGACTCCATTTGCAAAAACAGTCATTTTACCTCAGAACACAGGAGTTGTTGGTTCACTGCTGCCTTGATCGGTTTTGTTTGCTTGTTTTATTGTCTGACTTTGGTGTTAGTGTGGATTCACCAAAGTTACACAATAACAAAAACAAACTAACTGATTGAGGCAGTGGTCGACCTGCAACTACCATGTCCTGTGGGGTAAAATTACTCTTTTTGCAAAAGGAGTTTGGTTGAGTAAGAGTGAGCGACATTTAGCTTATATAATGTCGATTCCTGCCAGAAAAGGCTCTCTGATGGCAAAGTAAAGGAGTGAAAATATTCTAAATATAGCGTACACTTAAACTAATAATATTTTTTTATTATTATTTTGAGGCAAAATGGGGCTGTGCTGACTGCCTTCTACTGTAGGTAAAACACTGACCTGGATAAGAACCTCATACAACCCCACTAGAAAAAAATCTGAACTACCTCTTAAGTCCCCTGCACCTAATGTGAATTTTCTTTCTTTTAAATTTGGGAAATAATGTGATGTTTTTCACATCAGTGTCCGGAGTTCAGAGGCCAGTTGGATAAACACAGTTCCAGACAGACGGTAACATTGAGTTGGTGTCTCGTGTGCTGACTGGCTGCGTCTCTCAGCAGGAGCACGGACATCACAGTTTGTGTGACGTGAATTGGATCAAAGAGAAAAGCTAAAGGAAAGCTGAATTCCCTTCTCGGAAATGTTTTGATTTCAGCCTTTTGTTTCTGCAGCTCCCAGAGGTGTCTTTTTACCTCCTTTCTGTTCCAGATGCTTGTACTCGGAGTACTTGCTTACTGTTTTGTTCCATAGAAATATTCCTGACTGATACTCACTGGCACGATGGGAGTTGTGGAAAAAATTACATTTAGGCTAAAATTATCAACAGAAGTAGTATTGTTTTCCCTCCTGTAATAACTGACACATTGGCGATGACAAACTCGGCCTCTGCACGCTCACAAGACATCAAGTTTCTGCGGATTTTGTCCTTGAATCCTCCTTCAGTTCCTCGTTGACCTATTAGTTTCCTCTCTGTAGTCACCTGGTGTTTGTGTTCAGTGGAAACATCTTGCATGCAGACTGTGTCACCCGCACCTTCCCCTGAATACTGATGTGCTTCTATTCTCTCGGGGTTGTTGTGATGAAAAACAATAGCAGATGTTCAAGAGTCCCAGCAGGCAGATTTCAGTCTTTTATTTTAGCTCAACTAGACAATTTCATGCTAAATTTCCCTTAATATTCTTTACCCTGCTCAGTGATTCCTTTTTTTTATTCACCACTTTTTAAAAGCTGTGATTGTATAGATGTGAAGACGACAGAAAACCTTTGTTCAACCCTAAATGAATGTGACTTTTGAATGTGCACTTTAAAGTCAACGCTGGCAGCCTAATTGCACTCAGAGATGGACAGGACTTCTCTTTTGTCTGTTGCTCTTGACAGTTCCAGCATTTAAATGACCAAAAAAAAAAAAGTATTATTAGTCATGGCTTTTTGCATTTTGTCTGCAATTCACCCAAAACTTCTCTTCCCCTCTCTCTCCCTTGTCTTCCAGCTGGTTGAATCCTGAGTTGAATTCCCACCGAGGCGAAGGATTGGAGTTGGCAAAAAAAAAAGATCTCGGGTGGGTGGACAGATGGAGGGGAGGGGGCGGGATCAGGAAATAGAGGGAATCCTTAGACTTCACAAGTTAAAGGTTAACTTGGTGGTGCTTTGGGGCTCGTAGTTGAAAAGCTTGTTGTCTTATTCCTCATGTTTCCCCTCCCAATAAATCTGATGCTTTCCTACAATCATGACATTTTGTGTACTTGGTTGTTGTTTTTTCACCTGACACTCCCACTGTGCAAACCACAAGTTTAAACTAGCAGTTGTAGATAAATATTGGAGACTTTGCCTTTTTAAAATGTGAGCTCATTGCATGATTTCAGCCTCTTGGTGTTAAATAGATGAGACAAGAACAGAGAAGAGGTCTTCACAGGTCCAAAAAGACCTGGAAATGTACTGCCTCTAACTGGACTGTGCAGAACCAAGAATGAGAGACACAGAACTGATCTGCACTGATTTTGCAGCTGATCGCTATTAACAAGTTAACGTTCATTTACAAGTTGTCAAAACAAACCTCTGTCTCGTATCTATTGTAACCACAGACAAGTAGAATAAGTGGATGCAGCCTCTGTGTCTGAAAAGTGAAGTCAATGCAGAAGTGCCTGCATTCTTTCTAATGGCCTGCAGGGAGCAGCGCCCCTGGATGCACAAAGTAGTCCGATTGTATGGAGTCTTATGAGAAAATGACCTACTTCTCACTTGATTTTATGACCTCAGTAAACAGTTTCCTAATGCATTTGTGGTCTCAATCGCTAGTTTCAAGTCTTCTTTTCTACAGCATGATGTTCATTTTGTAATTTATTGTCACATTTAGAGAAATAGAAGTAAAACCAGGGGATTCTTTAGGGTGGAGCTTCCACTTCCATCATGATCAGTGCTGTCTGATCATGGCCAGGTCTTCTTGATCCACTTTGGCGTTACACATAATGTTAAACAGACCCAGGACCTGTGGTAAAGGAACAGGATCCGACCCAGACCCGATTGAACATATAAAACGTGGATCTGAACCATACGGGTCCCAGGTCCTCATAAAACATAAAAGCTAGGAGGTTGTAACAGTTCCAGGAGGGAGGATACAAATCAGTGAACAGTCTTAAAGCTGCATGTCTGCAAACAATCATTAACTCTGATAAAAAACAAAATGTCTCCAGCTTCACTGCAGTCATTGTCCAAGAAGTCCTCCAGGATGGCTGAGAGTTAAAAATCCTCCCCCGCTGACTTTCCCTTTAAAACATTCCTCCTGTCTGCTCTGCCACTCCCTGGTCACTGTTTGTGCTGAGGAGAGGACATGCTGTCCTGTGAAGAAACAAGAATACATTATAATAACCGTGAATTTGAAAAGTGAGCTGGACAAGCAGAACAAAGGAGATGTAATGATGAAGTTTACTGTAAGAGGAGTATAAACTCTCTGGAATGTTACATGAATATTTTGGGGAATTATTTGTTTTGGAAATCAGATTTTAAAACCATACTTACTCATGTTGGAAAAGGTGTGAGAAAATGTTGCAGCATCTTAATGATTTGGTTGCCTTGATGAAGAGGCAACTTGCAAAATGATACATCCAAATACAATGATTGGGAAAGCACAAATAATATGATGGAAACAGATATTTCTTAGACCTGAAGTTGCTCGTTATTATTCTGGGAATGTTCCAAATGTTCCAAAAATGTAATGTTAAGAGAACTACTTTTTACGTTTATCTGAGTGCAAGTACTTGGACACATAAGCTTGTAGCTACGCTAACTTCTGCTAACTGTTAGGACACAGCCTCCAAGACTCACAGGGAAAATAGTACCAAGGTCGTTTACAGATGGAAAGTACTTTTACTTGCTGCAAAAGTAGCTAACCGCTAACTGCTGTTAACTCGGTTAGCTGTGCAGCTAGCTGACTCAGTCTGGGAAGAGTCGGCCAATAGGAGACATCTGCTGTAGCTGCATTGAGGGGAGGCGTAACACACATTCAGCACTCTTGCCTACTGTAAACCCCAATCGATATTAGCTGCCTGTTATGCAGGAAATACATAAATATGCATAAGCAATAAGGAAACATTTCATGGGAACTTTAATTCCTTGCAGACTTACACATGGTGCAATTATTATTTTAGGTGTGTTGGTTGTTTTTTAAGTCTTTGTACAAATTGTAATGAAGCTGCCATCTTCAGGCTACTGGGCTTCCAAATGAATAATCCAGCCATGTACCGAAGACATAAAAATACATTCAAAAAAAGATATAAAAGAAGCACAAGGCAGTATTAAAAAAATACATGAGTCAAGTGAAATAAAGTGGATAATGAAATAACTGGCACTTACTGTTAATGTTGGTGTCATTTGTTGTTTGTTTTGAACTCTGCAGGAAAGAAGAAAACAGTTTAAAGATGAAGACTTGTTGCATTTGAAAGAATTTATCTACTTTCTTTCAAGAGATCAAAGGTCATAGACGAATCAAGAAGTATTTATTAGGAGCTGAAGTCAAACATCTGTCTCTCTCTATTTGCCCAGCTGTTTGATCAAGCTAAGTCAGTTTTAGTTTTTGTAGCCAAAAGTGACAAATTTGTCTTTAAGGGCTTTTAAATCAACAAATGACACCATGACCTGCTGCTGCTATTCATGTCTTTGTAAGTTCAGCGTTTTGCTAAATTGAAGAAGATAATTTTAGATTTTTATGGCGTTTATTCAGTCATGTCTTCAATCAGAAGTGGTGTATCTAAATTTATTTATGAGTAATGTGTTTTGTTTGTTTTTTGTTTTCAGACCCTAGTTGACCCTAATGTTTATTTGAATGTCTTTGTCTTCAAATTAAGTAACTTATTAACTAAACCAACTTGGTACAAGTGTTGACAGATCAATAAGCTATTTTACTGCTTTTAATAGTTGCAACCGCATTTTAGTTGTAAATGCTGAGATGACATTAAGAGTTATAACATTTTAAAGCCTGACTGATGCTGGATTTTTGGAGCTGGTGCTGATCTTAAGGCGTATAAAATGTCCTATATTTATATATAAAATCCAAAATGACATCAAGGTACTGAAACAGCAAACTTTGGCTTGTAATTATAAACAAAAAATTACCAAAAAAAAGATTAAATATACATAAAAACTGCCTGTAAAAGGGAGAATCAGCTTTGTTTTCTGACAATACACCGATACTAATATAGGCAAATATAGCTGCTCTCGGCCATTATCTCAATATCATCCGATCAATATATTTGTCTGGCTCTGATAACAATTAACATGACCTCTTCCATCATGCAATCACGCCAAAACTGGATTTATAAACATAAACTGCACCTATCAGAGACAGGATGAAGAGCATATTGAAGCTCTTTCATTTGGACATTACTGATCATTTAATAATGTATAAACAAACAGAAAAATCCAAGTGTGAATCAGTTTGTTTTCATTGTAAATCAAGAGCCACCCAGCAACCTATCAGGGGCCAGATTTGGCCCACAGGCCGCATGTTGAGTATCACTAATGTAGAGCATTAAATAGGCTAGCAAAAAATAAATAAATAAATACTCAAACACAACTTTACTTCAGGAAATGAGGTTTTATTCAAGTAGGCCTGATTCAGAACATGTCTGAACAAGTTGTAGCCAACAGGCTGATGATATCAGACTTCTAAATGAAGGACAGAGTCCTCATCACTTTGCTCTTTGCTTGTTTATTTATGTAACCAGCAGATAAACAAACACTTCCCAGTCGGCTTCCTTTTGTCTCTTCTTCCTAACACGTTCGGTTTTTACCGTAAACACTCACTGAACTTCCTGAGGGGAGGAGGTGACGCCACGGGGTGGGGTTTCCGTATTTTGGACGGAGTGACGTCAGAGACCGGGGCTTTCCTCCTTGACGTCAGAGGGCAGCGGTAGCGGCGGCGGCGGCGCGAGGAGCGGCAGAGAGAGCGACGCGGAGCGGAGCAGAGCTGCGGAGATTACACCGAGTTTCAGCGCTGCGCTCCCGGGGAGCAGGAAGACAAGAGGCCGCCGTCACCTGCCCGGAGCCCCGGAGAGGAGAGAGAGAGAGCAGAGGAAGAGGAGGCGGGCACGGTAACGGACGGAGGAGTGTGTCTATATCGATAAGAAAAAAAAAGCAGGGAGCAGGATAGGAGCTCAAGTGTCCGTCGCATCGCCTCTCCTGTCGAAGAGATCCGCTCCTGAGCAGCAGCAGCAGCAGCAACAGCAGCGGCAGGGTGAGTGCTGTATGAGCTGTTTGTCTCACATGTCATGGATTTAACAGCCTCTACTGCTGCCTATGTGGCCATCTGAAAGGGAGAGTAGCTGTTCTTCATAATTAGCCTTTAAATTTCAGGGTTTTGTATGATAATCACTAACATGACAGTCAGATTTTCTGCATCTACCAGTCAGGAGGGTCAACTCACAACAAAACCATCCCAAAAAAATCTCATGAAACAGAAGCTACGAGGCTTTTACAGATCAGTGTCCAACCTCAGAGCTGCTGCATGTCTGCACATAATCATAAACTATTATTTAAAAAAAAAACAAGATGTCTTCAGCCTCAGTGCAGTCATTGTCCAAGAAGTCCTCCAGGATGGCTGAGAGTTAAAAAATCCTCCCCCCTGGCTTTCCCTTTAAAACATTCCTCCTGTCTGCTCCGCCACTCCCTGGTCACTGTTTGGGCTGAGGGGAGGACATGCTGTATTTTACTGTGAGGAAAAGGAACAAAAATACATTATAATAACAGTGAATCTGAAAAGACAGCTCAGAACAGAAGATATAATATGATAAAAATGCTCTTTAGAGGAACATTTAGCTTCGTAAACACCCCTCACATGAATATTATATGAATATTTTGGGGAGTTATTTCGTTTGAGTCCAGGTTTTTACGATCATACTTACTCAGGATGGAAAAGGTGTGGTGAAATTTTCCAGTTTCATAATGATTTGGTTGCATTTGGTTGAAGATGTAGCACACAAAATGTAGGTTTAATGTAAATACTGAGGCTGTGAACATACTTTAAGTGTGTAATATTTGTAACCCTCTGGATAAGAAAATAATGTTTAAAGTCTAAATCCAACAAGTAAACATCAGCAACTTGTCTAATAAAACTAGTGTGGGTGTCTTAAGTAACAGGAGCCCCACAAACGCTCCTCACAGGAATATTATGTGAATTTTGGGGGATTTATTTGCATTTGAGGACATCATACCCTGTCATGATGGAGAAGGTGTGGTGAAATTTTCCATCATCCTAATGATTTGGGTGCCTTGGTGAAGATGCTGATGCTGTAAACACACTTAAAACGTGTAATTTGTAACCTTCTGGATAAAAAGCTAATTTTTTAAAAGTCTTAATGAATAAATCGTCGAGGTTGTAACTGGTACCAGTAGAGATATTACGATAAAATGCCCTGTCAGAGAAACATTAAACATTAAGCCCCATAAACACACCCTTACGGGAATATTATATAAATATGTTGGAGATTTGTTTGCGTTTGAGTCCAGGTTTTATGATCAGACCTACTCAGGATGGAAAAGCTGTGGTGAAATTTTCCACCTTCATAATGATTTGGTTGCCTTGGTGAAGATACAGCCTGGAAAATGTGGGCTTTATGTAAATATTGAGTCTGTAAACATACTTAAAATGTGCAATATTTATACCCATCTAAAAATCGGTGTCGGTCTAAACACTCCCAGAGCGGTCAGGCCCTAGTAATAATAACCTGTGGAGGAGCTGAAGTCGGCTGAATTGTGATTTTTAGGACAGGTTATGAAGGTATGAAAAGCTCCTGTTTGTGTCAGTGTATCTACTTTAATATTGTTGTATAGATGTTAGTCCCAAAGTGTGGGTCAACCTCACACAAACTATAATATAACTCAACAGATTTTGTGTCCTCAGTGTGTTCTGAATGAAAGAGAAGAACATCTTTAAGTCTGATTGACAGGGCTAATAATAATAATAGCTACAGATACATAAAATATGCAACATGTCTGTTGTTGTTATAGCTAAAGATTATAACCTGCCTATCAGAGCATCTCCCATAGGCTTCAATAGAACTGGCACTAAAGTCTGACACTGAACAGAGCGTCAAATGTTGATTTATGATGTAATGACCCCTCCTTCTCTTTTAGTTTCTTTGACAAGAGGACATGCTTAAATCATATTCTTACATAGGCAGCAATGGGACATTGTGGCATCACCAGTTTCAGTATTTTTCTTTATTTCTCCCACTTGGATTTCTTAAGACTTTTGATATGTTTCACATTATGAGACTAGTCTGTGTGAGGTCATGTCGTTTAATGCCTGGACCATAATTCTTGCGACACTCGCGAGGGACCACTTGTTGCCATGCAACCAGCAGCTTTCTACTCTCCCTTTGTTAGGGCGGCACAGTTTGTCACAGTAACCGAATGTTGTATTGAATTTGTTTCATGTCAGGAGGTTTCTGAGGGGCTGCACTTTGACCGTGGTTGAAATTAGGGCTGCATGAGTCATATTGTTTATTTATTTTGACTGAAATTGCAATAATGATATTATACTGCAGGTCTACAGTACCTCATTATGATGCTATTTTCTCACACATTTTTCCTTTTTCAAAAAATTGTGATTTGGTTCTGAGATTTGGATATTGCACTTGGCTGCATTGGGATTTTATCGACAAAAATCGACATGAGGGAACTGAAGCAGTAAACCTTCTAAATAACTAATATAACTAACAAATTATATTTAACGCTGCATTATTTTCTGTTAAAAAAAAGTTTTTGTATCAGTGCATGTCACACGACATATATACCAATACTGATATAGACTGATATCAGGCCGATAATATTGGTCATTGATATATCAGTCGGGCTTTAATTATCATTCTGGTGGGCCCAATTGAACATTGCTCTGGGCAACCCTGCTCTAAATCATGAAAGTATTAATTGGTAATATGGTATTTTATTGGAAAGTCAGCCAGTCTGCATGATTTTTAACAGATGTGAGGTCAAACCCTCAGATTTTGTTCTCTCAGGCCACGTTCCTCTCGTCTGTCACATGTGTTTGACCATTACTTCATCCAGAGGAGGTTTGGGTTCCCGTCTCATTACGTGGTTCGTGTTACAGACAATAGCTGGGAATTACACGCTCAGTTGTCAGGGGCACCGTGTCTTTGTGCTGCTGTTTCCTCTCTGAAACCTGAATCCCCTCATCCAGTTGACTACTGTTACTGTTGCTCACTTCATCTGTCTCTCTGCGCAGGCCTCAGTGTGTGTGTGAGGGGGTGTTATGAGTGTGTGTGTGTGTGTTAAGAGGTGGCGTAAAGGGGCTCAGAGGTTTGCTCTTTGCGACTGTAACGCCTGCAGGCCTGACATTAAACATTCAACAACTCAGCAGTATGGCTCCTGAACGCTCCTCTAATTATAGAAGCTGATTCTCTCTACCTGCACCTTCCAGTGCAGCGCTCTGGACTCTGAATGTACTCTGTGTGTGTGTGTGTGTGTGTGTGTGTG
>JAJHUR010103681.1:0-15940 GCA_027495735.1 Lutjanus campechanus
TGCGATTTGAAAGCTGCAGTAGGATGAAAAGTGATTTTGATAAAATGTTGATTAGTTGTTTGGTCCTAGTTTGTAGCGATGCGTTCCAGTTCACATTGATTTTTCTCTGTGTGAAAAGAAACTGAACCAATGGGAAACAACACCCTTGGGACAACCTTTTTGAATATTCACAAGTTTATTTGAATATTTGCGTTTGAAAGACATCTTTTTGTGTTTGGTTTCCGTGACTACCTCCAGTTAAAATATCTCTGTTGTTCTCAAACATCCATAAATCTGCTTAGAAATCACACCAAAAAAAAAAAAAAGCTCCCTTTAATCATAATCATCATGTTTTGACATTTTCCTCAGTATAAAAGTAACTCTGTTCATTTGCGTCAGCGTGGATCGCAACAGGAACTGCTGGTGACTAATGCGGCGTGGCTTTTTCAACGTGCAGATTCACCACATGTAAACAAACATACAGTAGGATGTGCAGACTCAAAGGGAAACGGACTCAGACGCCACTCAGGGCTGATAAAAGTACTCCCACAGTGTCGATGGTTTTTGGGTAAAAATGAATAACAATGAATTCAGAGTAAAGATGAAAACACAACATTATCAAGCATCAGGCCTCTGTCAAAAAAACTAAATGTGATCTAGATTAATGTCAGTGCATTAATCTTCAGGATTTATTAATTAATCAATAGTACAGAGCATGTGATGTCATTTCCAGTATTACTGTATAGAAAGCACAATAACAAATGTCATATATTTCTTAATAGCTGTCATGCAGTTGTTACTTTATTTTATTTTATTGTCTTCATAGTACTTCCTGTTTGCATCACCTCATGCAGACCGTGAAATCAGAACATGTTTATTCCAAACAGAAATAAGAAAAGAGAACACAACAAGAAAACATCCATGATTATTATCTTTTTGTTGTTGTTGTTTTGCACTCTCAGGGCTTGTTGTCAGTATTTATGTTTGTTTTTTTTTTCCATCTACAGCCCTGGAATACATCCCCTTCCTCACAATAGAAAGACAATATGTAGATTGTATACTAGCGCTCACATGCAATTTGATCATTTCTGAGAAGCCCACCTTACTCTGAAAATGGCTCGGCCAACAGGGAGAGAAAAATGAGCAAAAACCCGTCTATGGTTCAAATGGTGAAGGCACTGTATAACACACTTCTTTGTGGCAGGATTTTATCACTCTTGGCAGTAGAATTAGCACAATATTACCTGGAAAAGCACACATTCATACATTCGATTGGCCAGCTTGGTGCATTGCCAGACGATGTTAGAATGTGCAGCAGCAGAGGTTGAACCAGGTTATCTTCTTTTGCTCTGTGACCCGGCATTTTATTTTATTTTTCTTCTTTTTGCCAAAGGCCCTTTTTTTAAGCCATCGCTGCCTCACCAGTGCAGTGCAGCAGTCTTGATGAAATAACACCTACCTGCTCCTCAAAATAAAAAAAAATATATAAAAAAAAACAAACAAACAAACAAACCTGCTCCTCACATCTGATCTGCCCGAGGATTTATTCTCAAATCTAACACGGGTGGTAAAGATGTATCCAGGGAACAATAAGATCAGTCCCTGTCTGATTAATTAACCAGCTAACCAAGCAAGGGAACGGCAGCAGATTAAGTGCCAAGCTCAGAGGCGCATTATGTGCCAATCTTGAGGGAAAAGAACATGTTGCTTGATTAGTTATTAAAACATTTTTTGCTTTTATTGGACAGCTGATAGGATACGACTTAAAGGGATAGTTCACATTATTTGAAGCGGGGTTGTATGTTGTATTAAATGTTCTACCAGCACCAAAATCACCAAAATTTCTGGTTGTTGAGCACACGATGCATCCGAATCTATAAATTCCACTTGTCAACTTAAGTTCCGGCAGGATCATGAAAGTCTGAGGCTGCCAGCTATTAAAAGTGTTGACTGGACCGGGGATGCGATCAAAACTGTTCGAGGGAAAAATGTGAGGGGATTAAAATAAAATCTTGAAAAACAGCAGATTTTATAAAGCACTGCAAAATCCATCCACTATTTCAAAAGGCATATTACACTATTGACTTTATACTGTAGGTGTGTAACAACCTTTAAATGATGTAGTAAGTAGTGATACTACAGCACTCTCTTCCTTATATATCCCCCTTCTTTATTCCCTCAGTCTAAGCGACCACTCTACCTCCTGCCAGGGGTTTGATAATGACTGACATGGTCAATAAATGGTTGCCAAATTCTGTAAAAAATTCCCTCCCTTCTTAATTTAAAAGGACAACAAACCACAGTTACACAAGCCAAATATCGCTCGCTCCAAACCAACCAAACTCCATAGGCAAAATCAGTCATTTCATTCAGAACACTGGAGCTGCTGGTCTAACACTACACGACCTTTTGTTGCTGACCCTGTTCACAGGAGTATACCACTTAGTTTCAGTGCTGGTACTCCTCTCTGCTTCTCCAAACTACAAAACCGCCATCGACAAGAGCATTTACTGTTGAAGTACTTAATTCAACCCCACATCCAATAATCTGAACTATCACGTTAAACATTTGGTGCCAGAATGCCTCATAAAACCTACTGACTTTATATGCAATCACACCATCATGTGAGAAACATGCCCACAAGTATGAACCGAATGTTTGCATGTTGTTTTATGATCTTCAAATTCCTCGAAAGAGATAATCCATCACAGTGAAATGTAACTTCACAGTCTGATGATGCACAAAAAACAAACAAACACAGACTTTGGAGCTTTATTGTTGCTACATGCTTCACTGGCGAGTGTCCACATATTAGCCGACAGCCATCCCATTATTGTTTTAGCTGCCCTCTTACAAACAACACGAAAATGGAGACACAGTCGGCGCCGAGGGATTTGAGGTCAGTAAGCAGTGTGTTATGATGGCGGTGCCCTAATTGTTTATTGATTTACAATTACACAGTGTTTTGTGTGTTAAGGTTTCACTGTGAGCGTGCGTGCGTGTGTGTGCTTGTGGTTTAGTCTGGAGTGTCTCAAGTGTCCAGTTTCAACTTGTGTCTGTTCTAACTGCCGCCTGTAACATCAGCTGGAGAAATGTACACTGGCCAGACAAAACTGTAAACACACCACAGCTCAGCACTTGAACTAAAACTCAGGTATATACAATTACACAAACACACACACACACACACACACCGCTACCTTCAACGATAATCACTGCAGCCACGTCTGGCAGCTATGAACAGCTCTGACAACTACCCCAGTGTGCAAATATTCAATATTACACAACCAGCAGAGAAACCGTAAGTGCATTAGTCAAAAAAATACAGATTGGAATTTTATTCACCAGATTAAGCAAAATGATCATAGTAATAATATCACAGGCAAATAATGACACACAAATCGCACAAAGAGAGACACTGGTCGCAAGTTCAAATTAAAAAGACAGACACTGTATGCATGATATAAGATGTTAGTGAGTGCTGATGTTTGGCCACAGTACGTGAGAGTTTGCTGACTTCATTTATTTCTTTTTACATAATTTATTCATGAATTGTAGGCTCTTGCATTGTCATAAGCATTAAGTAATTATGTCTGAATATCTTCTGTCACTGCTGATGTAAGTGAGACCCCTCAAAGTCAAAAATACTTCCAAAGCGCATTCCCTGAGAACAGGAACATTTTTCGGGAATCAGGTGTGATTATTTAAAGTAGAAATATGTACTACACGCGCTGCTGTAAATCATCAAATGACCATGACGCGTCATCAGAGATTAAGGAAACATATGAAGCTGAAATACTCGATTCTCCAACAATAACTCCGGTCCAGAACGTCTGGTTTAGTTTGCCCGCTTCACATTTATTGTCAAATGAATGCCGAATGTTCACCGAATGAGTGAACATGGAGCAACTTAACCAACTCAACCACGGATCTTATATTAGATAAGGATTCAACCTATTTAATGTGTCTCAAACTCACTGTTTGGACTGCAGTACTCATTTTTGAACACTAGGGTTTTACATACTGCTCCTTTAATACTTGATGTCACTGACAATTGTCCAAAGTGAATTACAGGATTGTAGCCACCGGCTTCCATTGGTCACAGTACAATATTAGGATTTTTTCCTAATAGAGTTAGATAGTCCTTCCCAGAGACTGCTGACTTTTTTTTTTTTCCGTGTATGTCTCACTCTGCTGTTGAAGGTTTGTGAGATGTTTGTTTGGGAAGGACCCTCGTCCCCAGAGACCACAAATGATCCACTAATGAGATGTGTGCTGTTAATGTACAGGTGCTATAATTACTAAAAAATATGAGTAATACTTGAAAATGTAGGCGTTACGAAGCGTAATGAAAGCAGTGGGTGGTTCCCACTGAGTGATAATTAATCGGTTATCACCAAAATATCTACACTCATTATATACTAATAATAATCATGTAAGACCGATCCAGTTATTAATTAGTTTGCCTGGAAGATGAATGGATCTCTGGATGTTGGAAGAGATGTAAGCTTCAGCTCTGCAACACTCCGCTGTGTTTTCTGTCACTGCTCCTCACAGCTATAGTTAGTGTGACTCTATGTTGCATGACAAACAGGCCTGATGCCTCCTCTTTTAATGTTATTGTGAAGAATTACTGTTGATTAGAATGAGAGCAGCCCATCTAATCTGTGTTTTATGGCGTGAAGCTCATTTAACTCTATTATCTGGTTAGTTGGCAGTGGGGAATGGGAAAAAGAACTGCGGTAGTTATGAGTCCAGTAAAAGTTTTCAGCAGTGTGCAGTGTGTGCGAGGGTTTGGACAACACCGACTGCATCTTATCATGTGCGCGTCAGTAATTGCAGCTCTAAGAGGAACCTGCAATTACAGTAATCAGTGACAATGAAATTTTGCAGAACGTATAACCACAGTACGAGTAAACTTACACATCTGACAGGTCGGTATAGGTTAATGTAGATGAGAGGTTTTCAAGCTGAGAGGCGCTGCGGGAGGTCGCAGAGGGAGAGACGTGATGCAGAGATACGGGGTTAGAAGGGGTCTGGCAATGAAGAAGTTAGTTATTGTGGTTTGTCTCACTGATTTGTCTGCTTATCAACATGTTCAGCAGCTGGAGCTGAAGAAGCTGCTGTGACACAAAGCTCATGGCAAAACAGTCTCACAGCAGTTTGTAAAATATTCAAGAAATTTAGATTTGTGTACATGGACACAAATTTTCCGATTTTCATGAGACTTTCAAAATAAAAGGGTAGGTTTAGGCACCAACACTAGCAGATCGTGGTTTGGGTTAAAATAACTACTTCCAGTCAACACTGGTCCAAACCCCAGTCTCCTGTGTCAAAGTCCTGTGTTTAGACCCACGTATCCGTCCCATCTTCCTCCCCATGTGGGCTCTCACTCATTATACCACATTCGTCCTCATGATTTTTAAAGTCTTCCTAAATTCCATTAAAAATGTTGCTATTTTTGTGTCTGTGTCTGCTCATGAAGACTTCGAACCATTAGCGCCTGAGTGCTGCAATTAGCAAAAAAAAAATTTTTTAAATCCTTCTCCTTCTTTCTTTTATCACACAGAAATGAGTTTACAAGAATGTTGATGGCCTTTGCAAAAAAAAGAAGTCCATAAAACAAATTAGAATTCCTAAGGAGAAATACACTTACTTACCAAAACTTGCTTGAAAATGATCATGTTTTTACGTTTTCGTCAGTATCAGAGTTATCCAGTGACAGTTGTCTGTACATTCATGGGTGGAGCACAAACAGAAACTGCTGACAGATGATTCAGGAAACTTTTAATGGTGCCAAAAACAAATACACATGTGGAGTTTAAATGTGATCAAATAATTCAGGGTGATGTGGCTAACAGCTAGCTAACTGACACCATGGTTCCTGTCTACATCCCCCAAAGCTTTAGGAAACTGTAGCAAAGATACTCCATGACAAAGATGTTCTGAACATTGTGTGGATGGATTAAAGCAGATTGGGTTACAACACATACATGGTACAGATTTAATGTTTGTGCATTATTTTCCTGTTTGCTTTATATTGTTATAGAGCATTTTCAGAGGAGATATTCATGATATCTGAGACAGGTCTCAAACAAAGTTCATTTTTCTCCTGATTTGTTGTCTGAAAAATGCCATTTTAGTGTCGGAATGTTTGGAAAATATTTGGCATGTGAAAAAATGGTTCCAGTTTTTACTTTAGTGACTATGGGGCAAAAGAATCGGTCATAGTCCGTGCTCACATTCACATCTCCCATTGCAGTGAACAGACCCAGGACCTGCCGCAAGAACCCTAAAGGGGCGGGACAGTGCCTAAACCCATGTGGCGCAGATACAGGAAGTGACTCAAAGGGCGTCATCCCCTTTTTGAACCATCTCTGAGCGTGATAATCCCACAAATAGAAGTGAGATAAAGAGCAATAAAAGAAGTGACACAATCCATTAATATGAAATTCTTTCATGTTGCACTATAAATTTACTGAAGCCCAGAACGCCAAAATCTGAGGGGTGGGGGGCTCAATGGAGGGTGCTGGGGGGCACAATGGTCATGATTTTGTGTGAGGTGGAGCCACAGTCTCAGAAATAAAAAAAAACAAAAAAAAACGTCTGATGTAGAATACAACCCAAACTGCAGCAATATGTGTTCTACTGGGACTGATGGATTAAAATGCGATTAAGACAAATGTGATGAAAACTGTAAATATCACTTGTTAATGTGCAGCTACTGCCGCTCATTCAGTCGCCAAACAGTATTTATTTGCTGAACTTGAGGTGATTACATTAGTATTTGCTCCTCACACACGCCAGCTGACTGCCGCAGCGAACAGCCTCCCGTGCGCGTGACGTGAAAGCTCCTGCTGAGAGTGTATTTAAAGTGAATATACTGTGCTTTTCAGGCAGATTGCGTCCCAGCGCTGCTTGTCAGCATCAAGTGCTGCAACACAGCCAAGCCATTTGAGCGACAATCCAAACATATACAGCAAAAGGCGTCATTTCTAAATTGCTTTTAAAAGTGCATTCACCTTCAAGTATTCAGCCTCTGACTCACGCTCATCTGTGTCTTTCAAAAACACAAAATGACTACAAGGAAATGATTCACTCTCCACACTGAAGATGGTCTGTCTTATTCCATCAAAATAGTCCTGAACTGTATTCAGCAGTGTCAGCTCGCCTTGGATAAAAGCAGGTATTGAACTTCATTGATAACTGCGGCGGCTTTATAGAAAACACGAGGACAGGAAATGGGGGCCGCCGGTTCTCTGCATCTGCTCTTTGGTGCAAAGATGAGGAGGCGAGCTCATTTGTGAGGAAGAGGTTGTGCAAACAAAAAGAGGAGCTCCACTGAAGCTCATTATATAATCCAATACCTTGCTGTTTTCTTACCCACAGACGCGCAAGCAAATGTACTGACCTTGAATGCGAAATTGCCCACTGCTGTTTGATCAAAAATGGTTCCTTCCGTATGATAAGTTGAGAAATCATAATCTTCTCTTCTGCCTCAAAGCAGTCTCCGGTGCTATCGCACTGTAAACAGTGTTTTTTTGTTGAGTACCTGAACCCCGAGCTGCCTTCTCACCACCCAGGGAGAATGCCTTTGACTAATCCCCAAGGCTTTCTTATCAAGTGTGATTGAATAGAGCCTTCAGTCCCCAGAAGACGGGCTAACCTTTATCTTGCCTATTTTCTATTTCTGCATCTCTTTCTTTTCTCTCCACAACAAGGTGTTTGTGGGGAAAAAAGGGAGACCTGTTAACTGTTTACACCCTCCAATATGCACATCGTTTCCCCCAATGGGCGTGCTTTTTGAAACATGAAAGGCTCGGAACAAAATGGAAAATTTCCACTCCATTAGCCATGCAGCCAATCAGCGCGCGGTGACCCAGATAAGGAGTGTGATATTGATGATGACAGCAATAAAGACGTATTTTCACCACAAGCCTTCCTTCTAATTAGGTTGATCTGCGGAGAAAATAAATGAATTTTGACAAAATGCAAAAGAGGTGGTGTGCCGGGAGGATTAGACAAGAGAGTGTGACAGGAAGAGCGGAGGGGGAGATTCAGAAGGTTTCTGGGGGTTAAGTGACTCCACTGTTGGGGGAATGGGTGACAATTACCAGTGAAATGAGATTTCGTGGCTTCAGGTGCCTCCTAAATACGGTGTTTGGTCGTAGTAATTGTTCAGGGTCAAGAGGGTGATTCTCATTGGTGATGCTTTGGCTATTTTTATATCTCTTGACAAGCCCCCACACTTCAGACAAGCTATGGCGTGTACATACAGCGTTACCTTTCCACAATGCACATTAACTTCTGATGCATTATGTAAAGGAAAACTGAAGGGAGGTGGTAGTCTAGAGGGCATGTGATGATGCTGATATAAATATCAAATCTTCCTGGGAATCTCTCCCCTCACTCAGCTGTTGGCGTATCTTTGAGCAATAAAGGGCAGTTACACTATTATACTATATTTTATGTTATTAAGAGTAATTAGTTTTGGTTATTAAAGTATAACCATAGTATCACTATTTAAAAGTTGGTCCCTGTAAAGGAAGAAAGCAGAAATTAAAGGGAGAGTGCACACCAGAGTAAAAAGTACATATTTTTCCTCTTGCCAGCGGTGCTTTTTATCCATTTAGTTTTTTTTGGTGTGAGTTGCAGAGTTTTGGACAGATCATCCAGAGAGATGTCTGCCTCCTCTCCACTGTAATGGAACTAAAACTCGGCTGGTGGTGCTCAACGTGCCAGAAACTCAACTCCACTGTCTCTTTCAAGATAATCTCACAGGCCTGGTTGTGAGCAGTTTCATGTAGGAACTACTTTCTTTCCGGAGTAGAATCTACAGGAACTTCTTACTAACAACAAGGTCTGTGGATTATGGAGTGACCGGGTCATGGTTTCTGGAAAGAGACATTGCTGTTAAATTTTTCAAATGTATTTTCTTTTGGGTTTTTTTTTTTCAGCGCTTTGAGCACCACAACCTGAGCACCATAGTTTCATTATTCAAGAGAGAAGGGAGACCAAAACACTGCAACTCACACCAAAACAATCTAGATGGATAAATAGCACTACAGTTAAGAGAAACGATGTGAAATGTAAAAAAAAAAAAAATATGTATCTTTAATTTTGGGGTGAACTGTCCCTTTAAGTCACAATTCCCTCCAATCTAGCTGTAATTTCATGGACTGTAGTTCACAGAAGCATTTTGTTCCAGTTTCTGTGTCACTTTGAATGTGCTGTAGTCACTGGCGAACTCAGGGGGGCAATCTGCCAGTGCCATATAGGCTGCCCTACATGCTAGAAAATTAAGTTGGCCTCTAGTGCCTCTAAATTAGGGGTTTTTCAAAGTCTGAGACTGTGGGCCTCCCTTAAGATAAAACTTGGAGAAATGCTCCCGCTCTTAAGTTTACTTGCTTAGTTTTACTATGAGATCACGATTATGTTGGATGATTCCTCAGACACTCAACAGTTGAGCCAAGAAGGCGTAATACTGCAGTTTTACATAACTTTAGAGATGCTTAAAAAAGGTCCGTCATGAGGCATTTATCAGTTGCTGACTCTGGGAAAGTGGGAAAAACAGTTAAATTCCCCCAAACTACTGTATCTCTTTAACCAAATCTATGTGATTTTCTGAACTAATGAAATAACTATGTTATATTTTTTTCACTATGTGAGCCACTGGGTGTTCAGCTCATGTAGGCTGAGCAGGTCACACCACCTTTTCCAGAGCCTTGTGGTCCATCATGTTATTGTGAAGCAGCCTGTCAGAAGTCTCTCTATGGTGCCCTGGCAGAAGTGAGGATCTGTGGCCAGATGTTGTTGGACCTTCCTGACTACAGCGGCCCATGTCAGGTCCTTATGACGACTGTTGGCACCCAGGTATTTGAAGAAATCCACCCTCTCCGCCACTGTGCCGTTGATGGTGACTGGGGTTGACTTTCTGTACAGCCAGTCCTCCACTGGCTGTACTTGACAGAGACTCGGTAATGATGGTGAAGAACCTACTGCAATGCCACCACAACTGTCAGATGCAACCAGCGGAGATTTGTAAAGTTCCGCCCACTTTAACATGACCTCCACATACATTTTTCCAGGCTGAAGCAAGATTTCACTTGCGGTGGCTGGTTAAAAACAGTGAGAAGTCAGCTGTCAATGGTCGTATAAAGCAGAGCAGTCAAACAAATAAAATTACTGCCTCGCAGCTGTATGTCTCCACCAACCAGTCAAGTTCTAGATTACATCAACGACTGTCCAGACATATAATGTATGTGGTGAAAGCTTTGAAGGAATTCAATTTGGAACTTACCACTATACTGACCTGTAGCTTTGCAAGAATTTAATAAAAATGTGTCGAGTGTGTGTTGAGTATGTTTTTGGCAAAAGGCATAAATGTCATAAATTCAAGGTTTTTCAAAAAATTGTAAATCACAGGGGTTCTTCAGCGTTCAGTCATGAATGTGCACAAAAGAAATTAGGCTGATTAGTCCAGTATCACGCACGCACAGAAGCGCTTACGCCTGGAGGGGATAACTACAGATGTTGATAACGTTCCCGTTTCCCTCCTGAATTTATTTACACCACCCTAAAAGATGAACCCTTCATAAGCTTTTGAGAATGTCGTAGAGGAGGTTGGGAGTGTGGCCGGAGTTGATAGGAAGCAATCAAGCAAGCAAGTAAGAAGGTCAGCAGCCAAAGCGCCAGGAGGAACAGTCATGCACGGCAGCACTGAAATACCAACCTGTACACTTCCTCCTCCTGGATGAAGGGGGGAGGCGGTGGAATCAGTTGCCACATTAAGTTTCCACAGCGGAGGAGAAGATGGGGGATGTCACCCCACAGCAATCCGCTGCACACTCAGCAGGTGTTGACATCTAGATTAACCTTGGACTGCTGTGAGTCCAATTCCTCTGGAAGGCAGTGTCTTATTAGAATGCACACAGACAGCTCGTATCCAATCCCCGGCTTCCGAGGCTCCCAGGTACTGCCCCTCATTCACTAGTCTGTCAATCAAAGGGTCATCGGGGCATTGCTGCGGGGACGTGGGAAACTTGGAAGTTGGCTGGGACTTCTATCCCCCAACAATGACTGAGTCTTCTCTAATTCATATTACCTTGGCTGCTCCTGTAGGAGCTTATTAAGTTCATTCATGAAGGAGCGTCGCCACAAGGGAAACTCAGTATGAAGTGTGTACATCTTAACCCTTACATGACTGCTTATTTCGCATACATTCTTCCATATCTCTGTGACCAAGTGCTTATCCTGCTCAGATTTAGCAAAAAGATAAAAAATTCAGCTTGTTATATTTTATGCTAAAATACTAGGCTGCCTCCTGAAAGTCAAAGATTCGATTCAACAGTCAGACCCTCAGTCATCTGAGATTCTTCCAGTCGAACATTTGTTTTTGGTTTTTTTGCTGTTGTTTTTTTTCTCTGTCAGTCAGATCGCATTACAATTGCTGGATAAAACAGATAGAAGCTTCCAAATATGCACAGGGATAAGAATTCAGGAATTAAGGGGAATCATAAATATAGTTTCATATTAGATGTCGCACATGTCGTTCCCTTCTCAAGCTAAACCCAGGCGGTGATTAAAAGAAATCCTTGTGACAACATCTGCTGGTGGTTCACTCATGAGAGAAGGTGAAACAAGTGGTTGGTAAGTTTCAGCTTTTGTGTTTTAGCTGTGTCATTGCACACAGAGCAATGCAACAGCGTGGCAGGCTGTAAACTCTACAAACCCAGTCTGTAATCACCAGAAGGTTTAAAACTAACTGTGACGGAAGCAGATAAGCGTGATAGAAATGCGGCGCAGGTAAGGCGCTGTCGACCACTTCACCAGAGCGCACAGGACAGGTGACGCTTGCTTGCTTGCTGATAGGCTCAGATTGTTATTCTAAGTGTCTGAGAACATTATGGAAAGGATTGCTGCAGTGAAAGTCTTTTTTTAAAGAGTAAGATGTGTTTTGTTTCACCAGAAAACAGCTGTTTGATTGCTCTCGCCAAAGTCACCAGAGTCCCTTTGTAAAAATGTTATTTTAACATTCATTCAAACTCGACAGAAACAAAATAAAACTAACCAAAAACATCTCAGTTCGACTTTCCACTGCTCCAACAATCACCAGCTCTGGTTAGGTCAAAACTTAACAGCACGAGGGAGCACGGGGGCGAGCAGGGCAGGTGACGCAGGACAGCTGCAGCCTGCAGAGAGATGCTCCGTGTGCAGATTTTTATAACTGAACTACAGGAGGAGGCAGACTTTTACTTTCCCTGACTGTGTGAAAATCTGACGTTTCACATCGCAGATGACGAAGAAAGGCATTAAAAATGCGAATCTTATTGGTAAAACATGCCCATGTTGGCTGATAGAGGAGTTCAGTATGGTGCACTGACCTGAACAAGAGAACAAATCATCAAATATTTGTTTTGTATGGCCAAATCTGATTTGACTGGAAAAAAAAAAAAATCTTAGTTGGGGACAATCCTTTAAAATATATATTCTACTGTATTGCACAGTCACTGTTTTGTGGTCACTGCAACATGATTATGATCCACTACTTTCTAGTCAAGTTCATGTCAACTGAGTTCAGTTTGTCTGTCTCAGTCCTGAATGATTTGATCCATGTTTGGGTTAGAGTTAGTAAGATATAATCCTCAGACACATCTTCATTTTCAGAGTTACTGTCATCAGTCCCTGCCTACATCACAGCAGCTGGAACTCTTCTACATACCTTGCGTCACTACTGACTCTATCAACCTTTGGGAGAAAAACATCAGTGCAACAATGACTTTGACTTTTTGACACCAGACAGTCATTAAAAGTAATTTTTTTTTCAGGATAAATGGATAGTTCAGAGTTTAACCGAAAAACAATAATCTCTATAATAATGAATAATTGAGCTATTAGCCTGACAGACTGAATTTCCATTTCATATCACTTCATTATTCTGTTGGATGTGGGCAGCAATTTAGAGGTCTGGAAGGGGGCTACATGTAATGTTCATTTTAATTATTATTATTAGGGCCTGAGCACCGTCCGGTGCGAGGACCCTATTGAATTTCAAGGAATTATTATTATTTTTCTTCTTCGCTGTTATTCCTTGAAATGAATCGCATTTTTGGAAGCTTAAACATACTCAAAAACTCACCAAATTTGGCACGCGCATCAGTCGTGGTGAAAATTTACATGTGATATGGTCTTTGGCGATGGGCATGGCCAAACTGATTGGCCACGCCCCTTAAACAGCAGCCCCGACTGCATGTTCAACCGACATGCACGAAAATCGGTACACATGTGTATCACACGCAGACGCACCAAAAAGTCGGCCATTTTGAATTTCGTGGTCATTTTTGGCGTTTCACATGTTTCATATTTTAACGAACTCCTCCTACAGGATTAATCAGAACGGCTTCAAAATCACCGTGTAACATCTAGACTAGTTTGTGATCAAAAGTTATTAAAAGATAGCGCTATCGTTGAAGGGCGTGGACGTGAGGTGGCGGTGAATTTTGTTGTCTCGCCATGAAACACGAAATTGCTATAACTTTAGCATATATGGTCCGATCTGCACTAAAATTCACATGTATGATAATAGTCCCGCCCTCAATACACCTATATGAAAATACTCTGTGATTCTCATATCGCCCCCTATTGGCGACAGTAAATGACATGTTTTACAGTTTGAGGTGCTGCTCTGAGCATGTTCACTATATCTGACTCAAATTTGATCAGCAAGGCCTTAAGACCTTCATAATGCTATATTGTGAAGATCATGACATATCGTCAAACGGCGTTGCGCCCAGAGCGCGGCGAAGTCTATGTTTCGCCAAAACGCAGGAAGTGGCTCTAACTTTACTTGGTTGAATCTTTCTGAATCTTAAGATGTTTATCACTGGTCCCGCCCTGAGCATATGATATTAATTCCATAAGTGGGCGTGGCTAAACAAACTCCTCCTCCACAACTGATCCAATTGACTTCAAAACTGGTTTGTAACATATAGACAAGTGTGTGATTAAAAGTTATTACAAGAATTGGTCAGCGTTGAACAGTGTGGGTGTGGCATGGCATAAACTTTTGATGTCTCACCATGAAACACGAAATTGCTATAACATGAGATTAAATGGTCAAATCTGCTCCAAACTTCACATGTAGGATAAAAGTCCCAGCCTGAACACATCTGCATGATGCTCACAAGTCATAGTCATAGCGCCACCTAGTGGAGACAGGAAGTAACACCGGGTTGCTTCCTAGAGTGTCCAAAGGGGGTTAAAATTCAGCACCTCGTCTACCACTTGGCGTCTGGCCACAAGATCGCGGCCGCAGCAGGCCCAGAGTGGCGCGGGGGCTGTGGTCACCGGCACCCCGAGTTGCGTGGGGGTGCGAGGGCCCGTTCAACGCTGCTTGCAGCTTTAATTATTATTATTATTATTATTATTAATGTTATTATTATTGGTTAGTGTAATTTTCCCCATTAATTAAACAGCTATTTTATGGATGTAATGTAATGTAATGTAAGGAAAGTGTCTTCAAATTGTTTTTGTGCAACCAACAATCCAAAACCCAAAGATATTCAAAAAAACAACAGAAAATCCTCAGTGATTGCTTGAAAAATAACTGAATTTCTGAATTGATTATCAGTATAGTTGCTGATTAATTTTCTGTCAATAAACTGCATCCTGCACCACCCAGTCAGGGTTTATTCTGCAATAATCACCTGCTCACTGTTCATTATCCCGTATTTACCGTACTGACAACATATCATCATAGGTAATGCAGAGCAGTGTTTATTTCTTTGATGAAAACTCTGACTTCAAATAGTTGTTGGTGACCTTTTTTGTTTTTTTACAAACGAGACTTAAACTAAATTTAAAAAGTAATGTTTGAAAATGAAGAAATTTTGATTTTTAGATTTTCACCAACAAATAAAAACTAAACAATAAAGTGAAAAAGTGGAAAAATTGACAAATTAGCTCATTGGCTAGTTTGCATTTGTTTAAAAGCCGAGTCTGAGACAACAACCTGCATGCATCTGTGGAACCGCACAAAATATCTTTCATTCAGAAGTTCTTTTAGCTGCATGGCCTGTTGGACTACTGTTAATAAGGAGAACCTTACATCTTATGAATGTGTTGCATTTGTAGAACACTTGCATTACACCAGACAAGCAGGATAGAGGCATGTTATGTTGGTTGTTTTTTTTTTTTAACATATGAAAACTGATCACCATTCTACTGTTTGGGAGATTCTTCAATGCTTTTTTCCTGTGAAACTCCAGCAGCATTTTGTGGACTAAAAAAAATAAAGCCCACCTTCATTTGACATGAGGGTGAGTAGAGCATGGGTGAATTTTCATTTTTGGGTGAACTATTCCTTTAAGGTCCTGTAAGCCTGTTTCTGCCAGTTCTCTCCACTGGTCATACGTATAAGTTGTTTTAGGAGTCACTGGCTAGTGACCTATTCTGTCGTGGATGTATGAGGGAGTATTGAATCAGCACAGGTAGCTGCGGTAATGTGAGCACAAACAAGAGAGAGAGAGACAGAGAGACAGACAGAGAGACAGACAGAGAGGTTCAAACAGAGGTTGGAAATAATAACTGGATTTACTGAGGAGAGTCAGTCTGTTGTACTGCTGCAGAGCAGAGGGATATGGACACTGTGTGTGTGTGTGTGAACAAGTAAACTGCCTATTCCATTAGGAGATTGACACCTGTAACCATGGTTACATCATAAAGATGGCGACAGCTGTATCCTCAAAATGCTTAGAGGACATAAAAACACAGTGAACTGTTGCCTGCCAAATAGTGAGCCCACATTTATCTGTCCTGTTCTGCCTCACATCTCATCACTCACTGAGTTTACATCAGCAGCATTTATACCTGTCAGCTTCATCACATATATTTGTTAATAACTTACTACTATTTAACCACTGTTGGCATATCTTAATAGTCAAAAAGCTTCATTTGGCATATC